>JAJPUD010033181.1:0-11500 GCA_023553655.1 Myrmecobius fasciatus
AAAACCATATACACCCAGAGAGAGGGATATGAAATATGGACCACAACGTAACATTTTCATGATCTCTACTGATGTTTGTTTGCATCATGTTGTCTTTCTCTGATTTTCTTTTTTTTTTCTTGTAGATAGGATTTTTCTTGCACAACTTGTCAAGTATTTCAATATTATTGACATGTAGTGGACTTCCTGCCATCTAGGGGAGGGGAGGGGACTGGGGTAAAATTTGTAATGGAAAGCTTTGTAAAGATCAATGCTGGGGAACTACCCATATACATGTTATACAAATAAAAAGCTTTAATAAAAAAATAAATAAATAAAACATCTCCCACTTGATCCAAAAAAAAAAAAAAAAAAAGATATGTTGTCAAATGACTGGCTTAGCCTTCACTTGAAGACTTCCCAAGTAGTAGGGGGTATTCCTTGCTCCCCAGGGCAGCCCATTCCATTTAAAATAATCCCTTGTTACATTATTTTATTGTATAGTAAGCCTAAATCATCTTCCCTGACATTTTCACTTACTGGGCCTAAATCTACCTTTTATAGAAAGTTAAGTTATATAGAATTGTTAAAGTTTCTACTATTTGGCAGCCAGTAGTAGGGTGACAAAGGCTCCCCCCAAAAAATCTTTTCACTCAAAGAACCCACATATAACAGGGAAATTCTAATAGGGAAAACAACAATGCATTAACATGATATATAAAGGACAAAACAGAGATACTATCACCAAGTAGACACAAAGAATTCTTAGACTTTTAGACACATGTGGGGTACAGAGACCCTAACCAAAATTGGTGGCGATTCTTGCAGGTCTTCTCTAACCTTAGTTTGATATTCTATCTATCAGATCTAAGCAGTCATGGTCATTAGCCTTATTCTCCTATATGGGGGCAGAAAGGAATTTGGCCAGATTTAGTTTGTGATCTTGGGTTAAGACCAAATCATCTTTTTCTAAGAATATGGCATCATATTTCAATATTTCAATAATTCAATATTCTGGAAGTGAATTAAAGTCCCTGTACATAATCCAACATTTTCATCTTAAATCCTAAACACTTTGTAATACGAGACCCAGTCAGAATTTTAGTCATTCATCAACCACTTTCAGTCCCCCCCTCCAAATCAATGAGGCTCAAAATTCATTAGTGGTGGGGCAACGGTCTCATCTTCTAAAACTGCTTCCTGCTGAGAAAGGTGAAGAACTGACTCCCTTTCCAAGGAGGAGGTGTGGTGAAAACACTCAATGAGCTGATCCAGGTCCCAGAAGCAGGTCAATATAGCTGTTAACTTGACTAAAATCTAGAACAAAAAACCAAATCTAACAAATAAAGGTTAGAACAGTCTGAGACAGAAAGACTGGTTCAGAAGAACTGCTACAAAATGTGGAGAAGCCAGTATATACTGGCCAGCAGCTTCCCATGTAAGGAGACAAGTTTGTCTCATAGCTGTAGTCCCCATAAACAAAACAGCAGTTAGATCTCACAGACCACTGTGCTAATTGTCCTCTCATTATTTCAGAAATCTTTAAATACCTGAATACCTACAGACACAAATATCTAGTAACAGATAGATGACCAGGTTAAATACTCAATTACCTAAGTATATAATGATCATATATAGTCCAATTGGAAACAGCAAGGTATGGCATAATTGAATTGCATCAATAGTTTCTATTGACTATTTGTTGTGATCATAGAAGCCAGCTATAGGAGGAAAAAGCAGGGACGTGGCTATAACATAATCAGTCAAAACTGATTCTTCAATACATACATGTCACAAGATAAAGTAGCCTTACCTCAGTTTTTACTTCAGGTAACTGTCTTAATTTTAATAATTCCACCTAAATAAAGCCAGACTCAGGAATAATCAGGTGGGTTCTCATTCAAAAGACCACTGGGAAATTGAGTCAGAAGGATCCTCCCTTCAGCAGATGTCAAGATTGTCCTTCTAATTTGTTCCCAGATACTTCCACCTATAACAATTTCTGAGTAGCTTATGGCATATTCCTTTCAGATAGTGGCAGTCTTAAGTGTCTGAGATCACATTCGAGCTCAGGTCCTCCTGACTTCAGGGCTGTGCTCTATCCACTGCACCACCTAGCTGCCCCTTTATAAAAGAGAAAACTGCTTTTCCTGTAGCAGTAACATTTTATATAATATACAAACTTTGAAGTAGAGATATGTTCAAAGACTTTTGAAATAATAAAAATTACTTGTGATGCTCAAAAAAAAGAAAAGGGGAGGGGGCACTCATTACTATGGTGAGTCATCAGAACTGAGTTCTGTTAGAAGAACTTTCCATGTTCTGGGCAGGGAAAAGGCTGTTCCTTTGCATGCCATCTCATGACACTTCCTGAATGATTTTTCAGAGTCAAGACAAGGCTAAGGTTTCAAGGAGCCATTAAGTCCCTTGGTGCTTTGAGACTGATATCCCTTGATATTTGAGCTTCTCTGTGTCAGCTACTTCACCTGAAGAAAGGATGAGAGAAAAGCCCTATCATGTATCCCAAAGCCCCTATTATTAGTTCTCATCAGGCTATCTATGTGTCCTGAAGATGTGGCTTCTATCCCCCAGACTATATAAGGTTTAGGATTAGAGAACTTGCCTCATCTTGTCCCACTGGGAAACCCCCATCTAATTGCTGTTTCTTTGGATCATCCTGAAAAGGCTTTGTAGCCATAAAGCCCATAAGAGAAAAAGAAGCCAGCATTATCTACAGGATTCTTAATCCAAGGTCCCTGGGCTTGTTTTCTTAATATTTTATAATTGTATATCAATATAATTGGTTTTCATCATAATCCTATATGTAGTTTATTTTATGTCTTTAAAAGCATTACTCTAAGAATATCTTCATAAGCTTTAAAAAACTGCCAGAGGGGTCTGTGACATAAATGAATGAGGGAGGGACTATTAAGGGAGAATTATATAAACATAGGATCATAGGGCCAGATTTAGTATAAACGGCCTGTCAGAGGAAAAATTAAGTGATTTGCCAAATTCACACAGGTAGTATAGATTTAAAATTAAGCAGTTTCAAACTTTACTAGGCTAACATGTATACATGCAAAGAGATGGGACAGGGAGCCACTCGATCATCCCAAATCCTGATTTTCCTTCAAGGTTTACCTCAGTTGCCACCTCCTTTGACACATTCTCCCAATAGTAAATGCCAATCCCAGTCGCAAACATAAAATCTCTCCCTTATCAAATTACCTTCTATGCATTTTTCTCTGTACTTGTCCCCATGCCCTATATCTGCCAGCAAAATGGCGTCTTCTTGCCCTGACTGTTTTCTTGCTGGTTTTGTATCTCTTGTATTTACCTAAATCAGTACTTTGCAAATAGTAATGTTTAATATATATTTACTTAGTTGAATTCCTGCTGATAAAACAGAAGATGTTCAGCTTTTTGAGGGTAAAGACAGTATTTTCTCTGTATTTTTCCTTGATAGGAACATGGGTACTCCATCCAAGGTGTTTGTTCCTGGCCTGAATAGGTAGTCCCACAGGAATAGGGAGGAAGTAATCACTCAAACACAAACTCCCCAGCTACCTCTTACCAGACCCTGTCTTTCCATGTTCCATGTTCCAGAAAACTTTTACTAACCTACAGAACACGTCTGGAAGGACTCCCAACATGCCCATTAGAAGTAAAGTCAACAAAATCTCAATATGTGATTCTATTATGCCAAAGTTTGCAACCAACAAACACCTGCTTTCTTTTCTTCTTGTGCTGGGGAAACCTTTGCTCAACCCCGGCCATAACTGGTGCAGAATTATATCCACTGTTCTCTGCACTTGCATCAACACATTCATCTTAACGTCCTCTAGTATTTTCCAAGAGTTCATCCTAATCTGGTTCTTGCCATTTCCTCTTTTAGCATCTCCTCTTTACTGCCCTCCCTTCTCCAAAGTCTGTTCTCTTTTAATTCACACTCTTGAGGACTTCACCCAGATTTCCTTATCTCCTAAATGAATATGCATCATATGTTTCTCTTCAATAAGAGCCTCTTACCAGCCTATCAGATCTATCTTTCACATTGTCTACCTCTACTTTTTCTAAAATTGTATCTCCCCCAGAGCATAGAATATCAAACTTAGCAACACTCAGACAACTCAAGTCATCATCTTTCTCCTCCATCACATCCTAGTACAGCTCTTGTCTTCAGGGAGTCAATATCCCCAACGGGGTCTGAAAGTGACATCGACCTCCTTCAACGTTAGGAAGACCTGAAATTACCAGCCACACACTCTTTTCCCATTTTCCCTGAAAACCTGTTTGCAAGAATTACTGCCCAAGGTCTAGGATATTTCAGATCCCTCCAACCCCATTTCGAGATCTTTTCTTTTATTCTTTTCTCCTCTCTCAGTTCCCTTACTAGGGGTCCATGAAGACAAGAGTACAATGCTGATTCCCAGTTGACTTGAAGAATAGTTATCATTTTAGATAAGGAGCTTAAGTTTGAAAAGTAAATAAGAAGGTAGTACAAGTATTATCCCCACTTTACAAATCAGGAAACTAAGACTGTGGTAGTCTGACTTGCCCATGATCACAGGGCTAGTCAATATGTGAGAAAAATCTTGAACCCAAGACTTCTGTCTCTGTCCACTTATTTCCCACAGCTGTATTCCTGACTCACAAGCAGGAAAACAAGCAAATCTGCCTTCAGATGGAGAGCTCTCACTCAGCTTCTTGGTGGCTTTCCAACTCAAGTTCTCCTTCCAATCTTCCACCATTACTCTTCTTAAGAGCATTAGCACCATATGGGGCAGGGATAATATAATGGATGCAGTGCATCTATATGTTTATAAATGCAAAGAGGCTAAATTAAAGGGCAAACACATTCCTTAACTTTGGATAAACCATTAGACCCACAGCTAAAATAGCAAGGAAATTCTCATTTTAACCTTGATAAACCCATCAGGACCTTGCCTACAGCTGGTTATTCTCAGACTAAAAGAAAGGAACAATTGTCCAATGAGTCTCATTGCCTAGTCCAAAGCCACCCAGGACTGGGTTTTTATGTAGGGTGACATAGCTAGTCATATCTCTATTAGACTGCTCTTCCTGTAGTAGAGTCTGTTCATAATTTTTGGTTGCTGATTCAACATTTTTTAAAATATTTTTTCTTTATTAAAGCTTTTTATTTGCAAAACATATGTATGGGTAATTCTTTAACATTGACCCTTACAAAGCTTTCTGTTACAAATTTTCCCCCTAACCCCCACCCCTCCCCTAGATGGCAGGATATCCACTGCATGTTAATTATGTTAAAATACTTGACAAATCGAATATATGTATAAATATTTCCACACTTATTGTTGCACAAGAAAAATGGTATCTATAAGAAAAAAATCAGAAAAAGGAAACACAATGCAAGCAAACATCAATAGAGAGCATGAAAATGTTATATTGTGGTTCACATTTCACATCCCTTTCTCTGGGTGTATATGGCTTTCTTCATTGAACAGTTGGAACTGGTTTGAAACATTTCATTGTTGAAGAGAGCCATGTCCGTCAGAATTGATCATCATATAGTATTGTTGCCATAAATAATGATCTCCTAGTTCTGCTCATTTTGCTCAGCAACTGATTCAACCTTTAAAAAGAAATTAACCCCCACACAAAATTGAACTTGTAATTTCAGTAAAATCTTAGCCAGTGATTGCTTTAGTTTAGTGACATCCACATGGATGGATAGAATTTGGGACTTGAGTCAGGTAAATAAATCTGAGTTGAAATGTAGCCTCAGATGCTTCTTATTGATATAATTGATCCTGGACAAGTCACTTAACTCATGTTTGCCAACTTCTCCTTAATCTGTAAAATGGGAATAATAATAGTCCCTACCTGAACGGGTTGTAACAAGGATCAAATGAGATAATATTTTCAAAGTGCTTTGCAAACTTTAAACTGCTATATAAATGTAGCTTTTATTACTCCCAGTGATCATTCACTTAGGGGTGGGCCTACTCTTTTGAAGGATAGTTGATAAAAGAAGTAATTGTTTAAAAATGCAAGTCAAATTTGGGGGAGAGTTAATGTTTAGAGCACTTGATAAATAGCTGTTAAATTCCTTTACTGGGGAAAAGACAATTTTCCAGGCTTCAAGCAAATCAGTAACATCATAGTTTACCCTTTTCTTTCTTTCTCAGCTTTGCCACAAGGCAAGGGAAAAAAAAAAAGCATGGAGGTGAAAGCCAGGAATAGAGAAGGGAAAAACTGGGATCTTTTCTTTCTCCTGAGTTGTAAGCAAACAGTTCTCTTACTAAGGAAGTTTAATTTGCAAGGATTATCTTCAAGGGTTTTTGATACCAAATGTTAAAAAAAAAAAAGTCCAAATTATCAAAGGCAAAATTGTGTACATTTCCTTGAAGAACTATTGACTAGAAGTATGGTGTTCAAATTCAGGGTGAGTCACAAGGCTCCCAAGCCTTCAGGTAAAATCAGGAATAAACAATAATTCAAAACAGATAAAACTTAGTATGAAAAGTATCTAATTGTACTTAGTTGTTTATATTTCTTTTATGTTTTACTCATTTTTTTCAATATAGTTTTTCATTTTGGTTTCTGTTTTGTGAAAGAATTTTGATTTTAAATAAAAATACTTGAACAGGTTATATGATGTATAATTTATGTCTCTCAAATAACTATTCTTATGAAAAGCTTCATGGTTTTATGCCATAGCCAAAAATAGCAGCACCCACATTATAATAGCTCATTTTAAGTGCTAATTGAGTACCTAGGAGGGAAAAAAAGCCCTTCTGAGTTATTGTATTTCAAAAATAAACTTTAAAAAGAATAATAATCACAACTGTTTTCTTTCTATGAATTTTCTTTCTCTTGATCCATTCTGGAAATTCTGTTGTTTCCTGATCTCTGGAGAATCCACAGGATTCTTTCGTTAGACAATCATAATTCATTTTCCTTCATATTAAAGTATTTGTTTAATATGCTTTCATCTCTCTTTAAGGGTTTATTGTAATTCCTTCTGGATTTAGGACAAGGCAATAAATATTTATTAAGGATATGACTATCCTATGTCAGGTTCTATGCTAAGTACTGGGGATACAAATACAAAAAGGAATTCAATTCCAGATCTAAAGGACTTTATAATTTAATGAAGAAGACACACAAAAGGAAGTTGAAAAGGGAAAAGAAGAAAATGAAGGATTCTGAGGATCTTCTTTGTTTTGGGGCTTCCACAGTGGGCCTTTATTGAGGCTTGAGAGAGAGAGAGAGAGAGAGAGAGAGAGAGAGAGAGAGAGAGAGAGAGAGAGAGAGAGAACCTAGCCCTAGTTGCTTTTCCAGTCCCATATCCATCAAGTCTGACACTTTGCTTCCTTCTATCTTGTACCTCTGGACACCTCCACATAAGCCGCAACCCCACCCTATTCTTCCATCCTCTCTCCTCCTTTCTCAAGTATTTGAAAAGAATATGAGGGAGGTAAAATTCAGGTATAGTCACTGATAAAAAGAATCCTTCTATAGGGAGCCCAGTCACAAACCTGGGACTTTACTTTTGTAAACTTTATACATACAGAACCTGTAAAGCTGAGTGGAGATTGATAAAAAATTCTAATCAGGAAAATTCCTTGGCATTAATCATGGAATTTTAAACTTTTTAACTTTCATTTATTTTGTGGAATGATCTGTACTTTAAGATAAGTCCTTTGTTTTAAAGTTTAGGGGTTGAAAAGGTTTGTAGAAAGTGACTATTTCACCATCTTTCTTAGAAGCTTCTCAGATAACCTGGCTGGACAAAAATGTAAAATATACCTATTTGAGTGCAGAGCCAAGAAGGCAAAGCAAGAAAAAGAAATATGAGTTAAGCTTTAAAAAGAAAAAGATTCCTCCAGAGAGATCTGAAAAACATACTAAACCAAATCCTGACTGAAAAATGGAAAGGGGTGGAGGTGAGGGGTAGGAATCACAGTGAGTCATTTTTCCAGTCTATGTCAGTTCAGGGAATCAAACAAAGAGGTCTGAAGACAATGGAGATGAATCTGTGCAGAAATTCATCATATCAGACATTCAGCATAAGAAGATACTATGCTCCAGGGAAAAAAAAGTTTCTAAATCCAATACAGTGGGAATTAAATTTGTGCATAGTTTGGGAACAGGTGCCAGTTGGAAATTTTATTACTACTCACTTCCAAGTTACAGATCAAAAGTGGACTGAGGAGACTTGCACCTAGTGATGAAATTCTAGGTGAAGAGTAGTTGCAGTAGCTAAAGTAAGCAGCAGTTGTGTGACAGACCCCTATAGCAAAGACTCAGTTCTAGGCTTGAGTCTAAAGCAGAATAATGAGAGCAGGAATCCCAGAGCAAAGAGGAACTTAGAGTTCAGTCATTCTGGACCAGCAGAGCTTTCCAGCTAACAGTGGCTGAGTCCAGAAGTGGTCTTCTAAAACTCCAAAAGGCCTGTTCCTCAGAGACAAACTCATGTTACAACTTACAGAACCCAAACCAAGAGAACAGCCATCAGATCTTGTCTTAGATGAAACAATTTTGGAAAACTTGCAGCTATTCCTGAAATTTTTGAATAATGCAAAACTCAATGACCCAAGGAAGCAAAAATATCCTAGATATTCTCTCCAGAAGTATACAAAGTTGAAAATAAAGAAGAACAAAGCTGAAAGAATGAATCAACAACAACAACAAAAAAGTATCCCACCACAAAAAAACTTTTATGGCGAGAGACATTTAAGATAAACCAAGAAAAAGGGAATTATTCCAAAACATCTAAAAGCAAAACATCAAAATAAAATACAATTTAGATTCCAGTTATATTGGAATTCATAAAAAAGATGATTTTTTTTAAAAATTGAAATGTTTATTTTTCTAAATTAAATGAGAGCACTAATGGGGAAAATTGGAAAAGAAATGAGAGTTATAAAAGAAATAATTAGAGGGGCAGCTAGGTGGCTCAGTGGATAGAGCACCAGCCCTGAAGTCATAAGGACCTGAGTTCAAATTTGACCTCAGACACTTAATACTTCCTAGCTGTGTGACCCTGAGCAAGTCACTTAACCCCAATTGCCTCAGGGAAAAAAAGAAACAAAAAATAAACAAAAAGAATTAGAGAATTAATACAGGGGATAGAGAAAAAATTGAGACAGAGGTACAGTCTTGTCTAAGGAAAAAAAATTCCTTGAAAATTAGAGGGAAACAAGACTCTGAGATAAAAAAAAATGAGACAAATGACTGAAAAAATAGAACACATGAGGTATTTCATAAAACATATCTGGAAAATAGATCAAGGAGAGATAATTTAAGAATCCTAGTCTTACCTGAAGGCCACAACAACAACAACAAAAAAACACTGAGATATCCTATTTCAAAAAAATCATTGAAGAAAATTGCCATCTCTTAGAATCAGACAAATTGGAAGTATAAAGAATCTACCAGTCACTTCCTGAAATTGACCAGTCAATCAATGAACCTATATTAAGCACCTACTCTGTGCCAAGTACTGTGCTAAGCACTAAAAGAAACCCAAAATGAACACTCTGTCCTGTGATATACTGACTTGTACATATCTCCTGACCCTTTCCCATCAGACTGAAAGTTTGAGGACAGAGGTCTTTATCTCTAGCAGCTAGCTCAATCCCTTTCACATAGTAGGTACTTAGCAAAAAACCAGTTGAGTTGAACTGAATGAAATTTCCAAAACCCATGGATTACAGGCGCAGAATATCCAACACCAGCCTTGCCTGACAGAGCTTAGAAATGAATGTGGTCATTTCGATCTTTAAGTCTGCAAGCACACACCCACAAAGCAAGATACTTAACTGTTATAGATCCATAGATAATGTTGCAGTTAGACATAGTACATAATTGTGAACACACAATCCTTTCCCTTCTCTCACCCACTAATATATTAACACAACTATATGGAGGGGCTGTCCTCATGAGGGAACAGAATCTAGTTCAAATTGCTTTTCTACCCCCTTCTCCATCCTTACTTCCCACTCTGGAATGATTTATATATTTGTATATTCTAGTTAATATGAAAATTACAAGTAAGTTTGATAGAACAAAAAAAATCACAAATGGGCAACATGGCAACTAGGTGGGGAGGGCATTATGAAAGAAAAAGAGAAGGGGTACTAACCCTTTGTCTTGGTGGGAATTGAGGAAAGATATAGAGTGGGATGGGCTGGAAAAACCTATATTTCATTTTGGGTTGTGTTTTGTTCGCTTTTAGCATCAGCTGACTAAGCCATCTCTTCCTCTAGCAACTGCTCTTCAAATATATAAGTTAATTACCAATATGGAACAATGCCCAAAGGGCTATCAAACTGTGCATACCCTTTGGTCCAGCAGTGTTTCTATTGGGCTTGTATCCCAAAGAGATATTAAAAGAGGGAAAGGATCCACATGTGCAAGAATGTTTGTGGCAGCCCTTTTTGTAGTGGCTAGAAACTGGAAATTGAATGGATGCCCATCAATTGGAGAATGGCTGAATAAATTATGGTATATGAATGTTATGGAATATTATTGCTCTGTAAGAAATGACCAGCAGGACGATTTCAGAGAGGCCTGGAGGGACCTGCATGAACTGATGCTGAGTGAAACGAGCAGAACCAGGAGATCATCATACACAGCAACAACAGTATTACATGATAATCAATTCTGATGGACATGGCTCTCTGCAACAAAGAATTGTCTCAAACCAGTTCCAATTGTTCACTGAAGAAAACCATATACACCCAGAGAGAGGGATATGATATATGGACCACAACGTAACATTTTCATGATCTCTATTGACATTTGCTTGCATTGTGTTGCCTTTCTCTGATTCTTTTTTTTTTTTTCTTGTAGATAGGATTTTTCTTGCACAACTTCTCAAGCATTTCAACATTATTAACATGTAGTGGACTTCCTGCCATCTAGGGGAGGGGAGGGGACTGGGGGTAAAATTTGTAATGGAAAGCTTTGTAAAGATCAATGTTGGGGAACTACCCATATATATGTTATACAAATAAAAAGCTTTAATAAAAAAAAATTGGAGAGTGGCTGAATAAATTATGGTATATGAATATTATGGAATATTATTGTTCTATAAGAAACGACCAGCAGGACGATTTCAGAGAGGCCTGGAGAGACTTGCATGAACTGATGCTGAGTGAAACGAGCAGAACCAGGAGATCATTATACACAGCAACAAGACTATATGATGATCAATTCTGATGGATATGGTTCTTTTCAATAGTGAGATGATTCAGGCCAATTCCAATGGACTTGTGATAGAGATAGGCATCTGCATCCAGAGAGAGGATAGTGGGAACTGAGTGTGGATCACAACATATCATTTTCACCTTTTTGTTGTTTGCTTGCTTTTTGTTTTCTTTCTCATTTTCCTTTTGATCTGATTTTTCTTGTGCAGCATGATAATTGTGGAACTATGTATAGAAGAATTGCACATGTTTGACATATTAGATTGCTCATTCTCTAAGGCACAGGGTGGAGGGAAGGGAGGGAGAAAAAAATTTGGAAC
>JAJPUD010033182.1:1341-11499 GCA_023553655.1 Myrmecobius fasciatus
TCCTTCCTTCCTTCCTTCCTTCCTTCCTTCCTTCCTTCCTTCCTTCCTTCCTTCTGAATGAGCCCAGGTGAAGATTTCTCAGAGGCTATAAGACCCTAGGACTAAGCTTCAGGAATTCACATGATCCACTGGAAGTAGGTAGCATTGCTGATCATTGTTTAGCTGTTAATTCCTTTTCAATCATGCAAATGGAAATCTGAGCAAAAATGTAAATGACTTCCAGAGAGTGCATTTGATGAGATCTTGCTCTTTGCTGTGTGGAAGGCACAGTCTTCTTCCATATAATTTTTGTCTTTTGCTATGTGTTTTTGCAGAATGTCTCTATCAGTTGTCAGTTGTATGAGCTAGATTTTGTTATCGGGAAGATTTAAAATGAAGCCACCAAGAAGAAAAACTTGTATACTGCCCACCTTAGAAGGAAAACAAAAGTCTGACTTTTTCCCCTGTAGTCCCAGCTCTGGCCAAGCAGGGATCTAGAAAAATTAAATGAGCTATTTTTTGAGAGCCATAGTTGTGAAGATTGGTTATGGATCCTTTCAAGACTGAAAAATGCTTAGCATATTACAAATGTTATCTGAGTGTTAATTCCTTATTCGATTTAATGGATTCCTATTAAATAATAGTAGATGGGATTTTAGAGGTGACCAACCTGCAATACCAAAGTTGAGATGATGTGTGGGTGTGTTTCAGATGGAAACAAATTCAACTAAATTAATGCCTCCCCAAGGAGGAGTAATAGTAAAGAGAGTCTGCCCCTTTTTTTCTCCTTCCGCCATTTCCTGACTGTAGCAGGGACACATGAAGAGGTGAGAAGGAGAAAAAGAACATATACTCTCTCAGTTCAGTGAAATTGGTTGAGACATAATAGGAAAAGCAGTTTTTTTTTAAATATCTAAGCAAAGCCCACTTGAGGGATATGTAAATTGTAATCTCTTTTCACTTACTCTGTTAACAGAAGATGGAAGAGATTGAAAATTTTAGGGAAAAACACAACAGCTGTGGACTGCCTTCAAAATCTGGCAGCAAACGGCCTAGTCTTTGAGTCTTTTCTGATTCAGAGAGCAAAGAGTAAAAGATTTGTGCGGACTGGCAAAAACAATCAAAAGGTAATGGTTTCTTTGTAAAATTGTAGAGCTGAGATATGGCTTGTCATGAAAAGTCGGTATCTGAATAAAACAATCAAAGGGATGAAATAAAGAGCAAGGACTGAAGGGGACCAGGGGAGGGTTTCTCAGAGGCTGCAGGACCTTAAGCCTTTGTTTCAGGAGGTCATGGGTTCCCTGTGCTCAGAGGATGGTAGGATAGAAAAGGTCAGCCCCTGGCTCCAAGTTTCAGGAAGTCAGGTGATCTCTGTTCTCAAAAGACTGGAGGGCAGAAAATGCCTGACCCTAGGCCTAAGTTTCAAGACATCAGGTGATCCCTATTCTGACGGGGCTATAGGGCACACCCCAAGCCCAAGTTTCTGGAGGTGCCATGATCCCTACTCTTAGAGGTCAGTAGGACAGAACTGGTCAGACCCTAGGCCTAAGTTTAAGGAAGTCACGTGGCCCACAGGACCTAGAGAGCTTGCTGATCATTGGTCAATTGTTACTTCCTTTTCAGTCCCTCCAATGAACTCCTGTCTCTTGCTATTTAAGCCATTCCCTCTTTCAGGCCTGGCACTCCAGGCCTTGCTGGGCTGTTCCCTTGGTGTGCTGGGACCTCTCCTTGCCAGGACAGAATCCATGCTTTTTGGTGGCATCTGCAGATGCCTCCCTGCAGCCCATTTCAGGCAGGGAGTCACACCCAGATTCCTGATTTGTTCCTTTGGCCTGGTTTTTTGCCTCACCATCGCATTTTTTCTTCCACAACCTGAGAACTGTGGGGAAGGGAGTCAAAGCACTGTGATTATTTCCCTTAGATTGGTTGCTGTGTTAGGGAGGGTCGGCTTAAGGACACAAAAGAGAAACATTAGGAAACACAAAGCTGGACAAAAATGAATCTTGAAAACTCGACATGTATTTGGAACAATACTAATTTCAAGATTCAAAAAATAATGTGAAATCTTTGCAAAAGAAGCTCTCTCACTCTGTCTTCTGGCCTGCTCTTTCTCTCCTCTTCCCTCCCCTTTTATCTCCATCTTTTTCCTCTTTCTCTTCCCTCTCCCCCTCCCTCGGTTGGGCTTGTTCCATACTGCCTTGTCTTTTTGTCTCCTTTCTGCTTGCCCTCTCTCCATTCTCCCATCCCATAATCAGTTCTAGGTAGATATCTTTCCAGTTTTTCACAGGCGCTGCTGATGAGTCTTATTCAATTCCATTTGCAGCTCATACATAGTTCAGTTTTTATTTTTAGTTCTTCCAAAATTTTCCCTTTTATCTAGGTTTTTTTGAAATTTGGCACTAATGTTCGAATGGATTTCCTTGAGGTGATGTTGCTTTTATTCGTATTTCTGCTTTTCCCCTCGTGTTCTACCATTCCAGGACAATATTCCCAAATTATCTCTTACATTATTTAGTCAAGGTACTTCTTTTGGTCACAACGTTCAGGCAGGCCACTTCTTCAATTTTCTATCTTTAAACTGTTCTTCAGATCTGGCTTTTAACTTATGTTTCAAATTATTCTAGTTATTTTAAATATTTGCAATCTGTTTTGTAATTTCTTGGTTTTTCGTCATTTCCCTCTCTTTCAATTGCCAATCTTCATTATTCCAAGAATTATTTTCATCTTGAGACGTTGTTCCTCCTTTGCAATATGGTTTCCTTTATTTTTTCCCCATAAGCTTTTGTTTTTTCTTAGAGGGATTGTTTTGGTTCCTTTTTCTTGAATTGCTTTTGATTTTTCAATTCTTTCTTGAGATCTACATATTCACTTTAGTTTTGGAGCTATTTTCCGTTACTCTTTGGGGCAAAAGCTTTTTTGATTAAGTGTCTTTCTCTTAAGATGAACTCTTCTTCCCTTTTCCCATATCATATTTCAATGTTAGGGTTCTTCTTTGCATGTGTTTTAAAAAAAGGAATTAATGTTAAGCACCTGTAATTGTGGTGTGTGTGTGTGGAGTTGGTTCATCAAGGTTCCCTTCAACATTGCCCTCTGACCAGGAACTTCAAAACAAGTGCTCCCCCTCCTGTTAATACAAACAGCCAGTAGCATCTGTGGCCCACTGCCTCTGAACTGTGCAGCTTTTCCTTCTCACCAGGACCACTTCCTGGGTTCTCAGTGGCACACCTGGACCCGACTGCCATCCTGATCAGCCCCAGCTTCACTCAGGCCTTCTGGACTCAGAACTCAACTCGACAGAGAGACAGACAATTTGGGAAATTAAAGTCTTTGTGGTTCCTGCTGAGGCTGCAGCCACTCCCAGCTAGGAAGGGAGTGGGAGTAGGGGGTAAGGGGGGTCCCCACTTCCTGTTTCTGTGGGATGATCCTGCAGCTATTGTCACTTCAGTTAGGTTCATCGCCAGGCCAATGGCTTTCTTCACTTCCTTGTGTCTCCGAAGGACCCCTGTGCTACTCCAAGTCTTTGATTTAAATGTCCTTATTTGGGAAGGGGGTAGAGCCAAGATGCTGAAGTGTACACATCATTCTCTGTGAGCTCCTCTGATCTTCCCTCAGACCCAGAACAAATTAAGCCTCTGACCTGGTTCTGGAGTGAGGGCTCCATCAAACACTTGGAGTACAACGCACTTCTATCAAAAATTACCTTGGAAGAACTCCGGAGCAGGTCTGTTTCAGACGGGCAGGGGATTGGCCACTGGCAGCTTGCCACTCTCAGGTGCCAGCATGCAGGTGGGGTACAAAACTGGGGCTGGGACGGAGCTTGGCAGATCCTAGGTACCCAGGAAGTGCCTGGGAGATGCTTGGGCCACTCTACTCTGCTTGTGGGCAGTTGCTTTGGCAGATCTGCCTTTGGTAAAGGGTGGATTGAGAGCAGCTTAGAGCTTGGACCTAGCCCAAAAAGCCCCGCACTGGAAGTCAACTATGCAAACTGCCCCTGGGTAAATTGAAATAGCTACGGGTCCCCTGTTTAATCAGAACTCTAGCTCTAAAAATGAGTAAGAAACAAAAGAGAGTTCTCACAATGGACAGCTTGTATGGAGAGAAAAGGAGGGCAGACCCCAGATTCTGAGGCTCCTAAAGGTAAAGCAACCCCAGAGGAAGCCACCAAGGTGGACGTGAGCTGGTCCCCATTTCACAAGGCTTTCCTGGAAGATTACATAAAGAATCTCAAAAGAGAGTTAGAGGAAAAATGGGTAAATTAATTGAGATCAGTGCAAGAAGAAAATAACACCCTGCAAACAGAGATGTGAAAAACTGGAAAACAAGACTGGTGAAATGGGAAAAATCACCAATAAACTGGAAAATAAAAATGGTGAAAAGGAAAAAATCACAAACTCACTGGAAAATAAAAATGATGAATAGGAAAAAGATGAAAATTCAATGAAAAACAAAATTGTTGAATTAGAAAAAGTCACCAACTCACTGGAAAATAAAAATGGTGAATTGGAAAAAAACATTAATTCATTGGAAAATAAAAATGGAAAATTGGAAAAAGACAACAATTCACTGAAAAATAAAATTGGCAAAATGGAAAAAGAATACAATGAACCAAAATATTCCATTGGCCAGTTACAAAAAAACCTAAAGAAGGTAACTGAAGGAAATAATACTTTAAAAGTTAAAATTAAACAAATAGAAGTGAATGACCATATAAGACTTCTAGAATCAATCAAACAAAAACAAAAAAAAAACTAGAAGAAAATATGAAATATGTCCTAGGAAAAACAACGGACTTGGAAAACAGATGCAGGAGAGACAATCTAAGGATTATCAGACTCCCTGAAAGCCACGATGAAAAAAAGAACCTTGATGCTATCTTCCAGGAAACCATGAAAAAAAATTGCCCTTATGTTTTAGAATTAGAAGGCAAAATTGACATGGAAAGAATTCAC
This sequence comes from Myrmecobius fasciatus, assembly GCA_023553655.1. Classification (NCBI taxonomy): domain Eukaryota; kingdom Metazoa; phylum Chordata; class Mammalia; order Dasyuromorphia; family Myrmecobiidae; genus Myrmecobius; species Myrmecobius fasciatus. The sequence continues at coordinate 6,270 of JAJPUD010033182.1, forward strand.
TGATCACCTCCTGAAAGAGACCCCAAAATTAAAACCCCAAGGAATATCGTGGCCAAATTTTAGGACTATTGCACCAAGGAAAGGATATTGCAAGCAGCTGGAAAGAAACAGTTTAGATACTGAGGAATTGTAATTAGAATTACACAAGATCTGTCAGCTTCCACATTAAAGGATCGAAGGGCCTGGAATCAGATATCCCGAAAAGCAAAAGAAATTGGATGACAGCCAAGAATAAGTTATCCAGCTAGAACGAGCATTATCTTCCAGGGAAGAAGATGGTCATTCAATGATAAAAGAGAATCACAGCTATTTCTAAAGAAAAGACCAGATCTGAAGAAAAAAATTTGACTACGAAATACAGAACTCAAGAGAAGCATAAAAAGGTAAAAAGGAAAGAACTCTTAAGATCTATGTTTCTACTATGAGTATCCTTAAAGAATGGGGGTATAATTCAATTTTACTTTGATAATAATGGAAAAGAAATTAGAGGTGGAAGGGATACCATACTGAAAAAAGGGGGGGGAAGGAGGCAAAATAAAGTAAAAAAAAGAGGTAAAATAAGGCAAAATCTCATGAAGAGACATAGAAAATCTAATATAGTTGAGGGAAAGAAGGAAGGGAGATGAGTATTGTGTAAATCTTACTCTCATTAAATTGGGCTCTAAGACAGCATAACAGACACATTTGGCTTCAAAGAAAAACTTGACCCTCCTTGACCCACATCTAACATCACATACCAAGATAAGATGTAAATGGGTTCATCATCTAGATATAAAGAGTGATATTATTAGTAAATTAGAGGAACGTAGTATAGTTTACCTCTCCGACCTATGGAATAACTTTATGTCCAAAGAAGAACTGCAAGTCTTAATTGAACATCAGATAGATAACTTTGGTTATATTAAGTTAAAAAGGTTTTCTACAAACAAAACCAATGCAGTCAAGATTAGGAGGGAAGCAATTAATTGGGAAGTCATCTTTACATTTAAGGGTTCTGATAAAGGTCTCATCTCTAAAATATAGAGAGAATTGAATCATATTTATAAGAATTCAAGCCATTCTCCAATCGATAAATGGTCAAAGGATCTGAACAGACAATTTTCAGATGATGAAATTAAAACTATTTTGAGTGATATGAAAAGGTGCTTCAAATCACTATTGATCAGAGAAATGCAAAGTAAGACATCGCTGAGGTAACACTACACACCTGTCAGATTGGCTAAGATGACCGGAAAAGATAATGACGAATGTTGGCGGGGATGTGGGAAAACTGGTATACTGATACATTGTTGGTGGAACTGTAAACGGATCCAACCATTCTGGAGAGCAATTTGGAATTATGCTCAAAGAGGTATCAAACTATGCATACCTTTTGACCCAGTAGTGTTCCTATTCGGCTTATATCCCAAAGAAATCTTAAAGGAAAGGACCCCCAATGGGTAAGAATTTTTGTGACAACCCTTTTTGTACTGGCTAGAAACTGGCAACTGGATAGAGGCCCATCAATTGGAGAATGGCTGAACAAAGTATAGTATGTAAATGTTATGGAATATTATTGTTCTATAAGAAACAACCAGGAGGATGACTTCAGAGAGGCCTGGAGGGACTTGCATGGACTGATGCTGATTGAAATGAGCAGAACCAGGAGAACATTATACACGGCAACAAGATGATTATATGATGATCAATTCTGATGGACATGACTCTCTTCAACAATGAAAGGCTTCAAACCAGTTCCAACAATTCAATGCAGAAAGCCATATACACCCAGAGAGAGGGATGTGAAATGTGGACCACAACATAACATTTTCATGCTCAATTGATGTTTGCTTGCATTGTGTTTCCGTTCTGTGATTTTTTTTCTTGTACATATGATTTTTCTTGCACAAAAATGATAAGTGTGGAAATGTGTATACATATATACGCTTTGTCAAGTATTTTAACATAATTAACATGTAGTGGATTTCCTGACATCTAGGGGAGGGGTGGGGAGTAAGGGGGAAACATTTGTAGCAAATCTTTGTAAGGGTTAATGTGGAAGAATTACCCATACATATGTTTTGCAAATAAAAAGTTTTCAGAAAAAAAATTTTGTAAAAAATGTCTTTATTCGCCCTCAGGTGGACATTGCTTCCCTTTGTGGGGGAAATTGGAAGGGCTGCAACTTAACAGACTATTCACAACTAACTTACTAGACTCCTCCAGAGGAGAGTTTTCTAAACAAAAACCAAAATTGACGTTGTCCAGAACTTTTTTCTTGGGAGTTTTGGGAGGAATTCTTGGGGACCCCTTTGGGAGAAGTTTTAGATTGGGGGTACACAGCTGGCTGGACTTTGATGGTCCTTTTTTTGCGGACCACTAGCTTTGTTAGAAGAGCCTGCAGTAGCTTCTTGGGGTGGAGGACTTTCTCCTTGGGGCCAATTAGTGGAGGGTTCACAGGCAGTTTTGGGGGATGTCTTGGTTTCTTTGGGCGTGGGCGGATAAATGTTGGCGTTCGTCTTCTGAGGACCATTGGCTGTTTCACTGGCACAGAATGAGGAGACTTGTGGGGCTTCAAAAGCTTCTCCATGGGGACATTGGGAGGACGATTTGGGGATATTTTGGGGGGATGTCCTGACTTCTGTGGCCAGGCCAGGATACATTGTGGTGGTCTTCTTTGGGAGCCCTGTGGCTTTGCCAAGATTAGATGTTGTGGTGCCCTGGGATCCAGAAGGTTCCCCTTGGGGCCACTTGGAGGTGGATTCCAAAACATATTTGGGTGATGTCTTGGTTTGTGTGGGCATGGGCGGAAGAATCTTGGCCTTCCTCTTTGGAGGACCATTGCCTACTTGGTTGGCACAGACTGGGGAGACTTCTTGGGCTGCAAAAGGTTCTCCCTGGAACCAATTGAAGGAGGGTTTGGAGGCAATTTCAGGGCATGCCTTGCATTCGGTTGGCAGGGCCGGGCAGACCTTACTGGTCCTCTTCTTGGGAGCCCAGCTTATTTTGATGCCAGAGACTGGGGTGGCTTCTTGGGCAGCAGAAGCTTCTCCCTGGGGCCAATTGGAGGAGGGTTCACAAGCAGTTTTGGGGGATATCTTGGTTTCTTTGTGCATGGCAGGGTAAGCATTGGCGTTCCTCTTCTGAGTAGCATTGGCTTTCTGGCTGGCACAGGCTGGGGAGACTTCTTGGGCTACAAAAGCATCTCTGTGGAACCAATTGAATTAAGGTTCGGAGGCAATTTCAGGGGATGTCTTGCATTTGGTGGGCAGGGCCGGGCATACCTTGGGGGGGCCTTCTCCGCAGAGCCCAGGTTATTTTGATGGCTGTGACCGGGGTGGGTCCTTGGGCTGCAAAACCTTCTCCGCAGAACCAATCGAAGGAAGGTTCGGAGGCAATTTCAGGGGATGTCTTGCTTTCAGTGGGCAGGGCCTGGCAGACCATGGCAGACCTTCTCCAGGCAACCTAGGGTACTTTGATGACAGAGACCGTGGTGGCTTCTTGGGCAACAGAAACTTCTCCCTGGGGCCAATTGGTGGAGGGTTCGAGGACGTAATCGGGTGATGTCTTGGTTTCTGTGGGCATGGCCCCATGAAGCGTGGCCTTCCTCTTTTGAGGAGCATTGGCTACTTGGCTGGCACAGACTGGAGAGACTTCATGGCCTGCAAAAGTTTCTCCATGGGGCCATTGGGAGGAGGGTTTGGGGATAATTTGGGGGGATGCTGCCTGGTCAGGACAGGCTGCGGTGCCTTTTGGATGATTCTTGGGGAAAACAGGAGGGAATGGTTCCCCCAGGATTAAAGGAACTTCAGGGATCTTAGGAGGAACAGCGAAAGGCAGACTTCTCAGCCACCTTGGGGCCACAATATCCTTTTCCTGCCTTGTTGCTTTGGCCGGAATGACGTCCTGCTGGCCCTCAACGTCGGGTTCAGTCTTGCTCATTGACAAGGTGGCAAGGCGGGGAAGGCGTCTTTGGACAAAAAGTGATTGTATCTTCTGGTAGAGGCTCTTCTGGTGCTCCTGGACCAAGTCTGTGAAGGAAGAAGGGACCATATGAGCAAAGGGGAAGGAATCAGCTAACAGATTGTGGCTGGGAAAGATAGCAGCAGCACAGGCTCATGATCTGCCCAGAGGGATACCTGGTCTTTGAAGGAGAACTGGATGAACCCTTATTTGTACACACTTGTTTGCATGGACTCATGCCCTTAGACTGGGAGCTCCTCCAGGCCACGGTCAGGCTTGGACCATTCTTCATATCTGCCCAGGGCTGACTATGGAGCTTGGCCCACAATAGATAATTGAGAAATGATTATTGACTATGGCCTCCACTTATTCTTGCCCTTTTCTCACTCTTCTCAACTCTGCACTCCACTTTCTCACATTCTCATTCAACTGAGTTTTACTCATTGAAATGCAATGTTACACTTAGAACCTCTAAGGTACAAAAGGGAAGTTTGTTATTTTAATTCATGTATTTCATGTTTTCCTCAATTTATCTTCCAAACATTTACTTTTACATTTTTTTTTAAGATTTTTGCTTGGCACGTTCTTTCTCTGCAATGAAGAAACAACTTCTAAAATCAGGCAAAACATTTCCAATAAAGTGGTGGAAAAAACTCAGATCTCTCACCGTAATGAAAAATAAAAAGCCTTAAGACATATTAAGTGAAAAAAGAGAGATAAAGAGGGAAATAGAGAAGCATTCGATATGCACTGAGACACAATCCTGCCTTCTCTTGGAATGGATAGGCTATAAGTCCTTCAGAGTAGCTATGGATGTTAGTGTGACTCAGAATACAAAAATCATTTTCTACTGGTCAACCCAGACCTTTCCTCTTATTTCATATGTGCCATATCTCACTCTGTTTATGAAGAATTTTCCAAGTTTTTTTTCCCCTCAGAACATTCTGCTCATCATTTCCCAGATCACAATAATATTCCACCAGAGGAACTTGCTTCACAATATTTTTTTACATTTACTAGAGCCAATTGTCTTTTCCCACATTTCATCTCTTTTTTTTCACTGTCTCTCCTTAAAAGTTCCTCTCCTATGATCTGATGGCCCAAAATCACCTGTTCTTTTATCACTGCCTTCCCATATTTCATTCCAATCCTATTTTCCTGCAGGATAAGATAGATTTCTATACCTTTATTCAGTCCTTAGGTGTCTCCTATTTGAGCCAATATATTTCTGAGAGTACGTTTCAACCAACCAAGCTCTCATCCCTCTCTTCCCCTTCCCTTCCCTGGA
>JAJPUD010033183.1:0-11499 GCA_023553655.1 Myrmecobius fasciatus
ATAAATATATTTTGTGCATTCTTAATAATTTATATATTGCTTCCCCCATTAAAATGTGAGCTTTTTGAAAATATGGAATACCTTTTGCTTTTCTTCATATTTTCCATGCATAGCACAGTGTTTGGCCAATAATAACCATTTAATGAATATTTGTTGATTGGCTTAGTGGACAAAGTAAGTTTCTTGAGGGTAGGGTCTAGTTTATTTTTATCTTTATATCTATAGCATTTACTACATTGACTTTGCACAGGAAACATTTATTAAATGTTTACTGAATAGAAACATATATTGAATTGATATTCTATAAGTTTCTTCTATATGCCTCCCCTCACCACTCCTAGAAAATGAATCAAAAGGCCAAAGAAATTTTATAAGGAAAAAACACACAGGAAGAAGACAACTTCCCCAAGCAAAGTGGATCAATACATGCTCCCCAATTTACCCATACCAATGATATCTTCCTTTTCCACTTCTGCACAGAAATGGGGGAAAGTTTCTTCTTTATGGTCACACTTGTTCTTTTTAATTTTGTAGCATTTATTTTCTACTGTTTTTGTGGTTATTGTTGTTTTTCTATTTGTATTATTATCATCACTATATATTGCCTCTTTCACTCTGCATCAGTTCGTGCAAGTCTTATGGGTTTTTTTGTGGTTATCAAATTTGCCAATTCTTAGTATACAATAATATTACAATACATTCGATGTGTTTAACCAATCCTTGTTCCAATGGGCATCTACTTTGTTTCTAGTTCTTTACTACCACAAAAATTGTGGCTGTAAGTACTTTGGTATATGTCTACTAGTGAAATCTCTAGGTTAAAGAGTATGGACATATTATTCAATTCATTTGCATAATTCAAAATTGTTTTCCAGAATGGTTATGCTAATTATCAGTTTCACCAACAATGTATTAGCATGCCTATCTCTCTATAACTCCTTCAGGAGTTAGTATTCTAATTTTTGTCATCTTTTCCAATTTACTGACTGTGGGATAAACCATAGGGTTGCTTTCATTTGTATTTTCCTTATTAGTGATTTAGAGCATCTTTCATATAGTTGATCATTGCAATTCTTTTGTGAGCTGTTTCCGTATATCCTTTGACTATTTATTTCTTGGTTAATGGCTTTTGGTTTTATATTGCTATTAGTTTTCCATATATATTAGATACCAAACCTTTATCTGATATAAAGATTCTTTTCCTCCATTTAACCACTTTCTTTCTTATTCTATATGCATTTGTGTTTCTTAGGCAGAAGGTTTTCAATTATCATATAATAAAAATGATCTGTTTTATCTCTTGTAACTTACTCTTTCCTTTGGTTAAATGTATATGTATACATATGCACACACATATATATGCACACACATAAATATATGATATATATGTATATATACACATACATATATACATACATATGTATGTGTCTTCTTTTCATGATTGTGAAAGACATAGGATCTCTTCAATTCTTCTCTCCTATTTTTTAATAGTTTATTTTTTAACATTCAGGTTATGTATCCATTTTAAATTTATTGTGAAATATGGTATAAGTTGTTGCCATAAATCTAATTTCTGCCAGACTGCTTTCCTGTTTTCTCAGTACTTCTTAACAAATAGATTTCTTTCCTAAATAATTTGTGCTTTTGAATTTATTGAATACTGAATTATTGAGTTCCATATTTTTTGATTCTCCTTCAGCTAGTCTGGTCCATTGATCAACTTTTCTCTTTTTAACCAATATCAAATGATTTTAATGTCTGAGATCTGTAGTTTGAATACTATTGCCTTCCTTTTTTAGGGATGGAACCAGAGGTCAGCTAGTCTAATTATCTTTCAGATGAAACTATTAAGACTTATAGAAGTTAAGTCATTTGTCCAAGGCCTTCTAGATAGTAATAAACAGATCAAGTATTTGAACTCATATCCTCTAAGTTCAAATTCAGCACTCTATTGTGCTGCATTGCCTCATTGCTTTATTTAAAGGTGGAAGAAATAGAAATGTTCAGCAGCTGAGATCAGAGCATCTCATCAACTAGGCAGATAAATATGAAACTAATACATTTCACCATGATGAAAAGGCCTAGTAAAGAAAAATAATTCTGGCTTTAAATAAGAATGCCCCTTATAGAGTCAAGTAAGAAAATAAAAGAAGAAATATGTGAAAATATTTCAAAAATGTTAAAAAAAATCCTATGCTGGAAAAATACAAAAAATGTGTGTTTTTTGTTGTTGTTGTTAAAATAAATATGGAATCCTTCTTGAATTTGCATGTCAGTTTTGCCTAGGGGCATTGTTAATCTTCTCTGTGTCATTCCATTTTAGTATATGTGCTACATGTAAAGAATGATTAGTAAAGTATTATTTATAGTTTATAACACAGGTGACTGAGCTTTAACTCATGCTAATAAGACATTGGTCCTATTGGACAAACATGTTGCAATAATCTGTGATTTTGTTAGAAATTTCCTCATGATAAAAAAATACAGAATATTAAAGATTTTAGAGATTATTCTATCTGATTCTCTCATTTGGAGAGAATCATGGAGAAGAAAGTCCTAGAAGGTCACAGAATCACAGAATTTTAGAGGTGAGAGAAATCTTAACAACTATTCAGTCCCACATGCACAAAAAAGAAATCTACCATAGCACCACTTGACAAGTGATCATCCAGTCTCAATTTGAGGACCTCTAAGGGGGAAGAACTCAACATTTCTCAAGGTACTCCTTTCTACTTTTGGACAGCTTTAATTATTATGAGGTTTTCCTGATATCAGATTTTAAATTGTACCCTTGATACTTTCATTGTTCTTGGTTCTGACCCTTGAGGTCATCCAGAACAAAACTAATTGCTCCTCCAGGTGGAAGCTCTTAAAATACTTGAACATAGCTGCCATACCCACCTTCATTCCTCTAACACTCTTTTCCAAGCTAAACATAACCAATTCTTTCAGTATGGCATGAACTTAAGAAATTTTACCATTCTTTACCATACCTTTATGATATCCCAACTTTTCAATGTGCTTCTTGAAATTTGGTATTCAGAACTCCATACAATATTCCAGGTATCTTCTGACAAGAGCAAAGTAGCTCTACCTCTTTATTGCTCAAGATCACATTAGGTTTTAAACTTTCCAGTCATATGATTGACTCAAATTATGTTTTCATTTCTCTAAATCCCCTAATTTTTTTTCAGAAAATGGGTATCTAACCATGTCTTCCTCATTTTGTTGATTTCTTAAATAACTAAATGCAAGATGTGACATTTGATTCCTTTTGGGCTTCATCATATAAAGTTAAATCTAATACTCTAGCTGGTCAATCTAATCCAATATGACAATTGTTATACAAAACTGGAAAAAGCATGTGTCTCAGTTTAGTCATCCAACCAGTTCTGAATCCAGTTAACTGAATTATAGTATAGTCCACATCTCTTCATTTTCTTCACAAAAACTAGCAGGCAGTATGTTGTCAAAAGCATTGCTAAAAATCTAGATAAGCTATATTCACAGAACTTTTCTCATTTACTAGTTTAGTAATATTGTAAAAAAGGCAAATGAGGTAAGTATGGCATATCCTCCTTGGTGATTCCATGATAACTCTGTTAATTACTTTTTTCCTTTCTCAATGTTTACCAACCATCTCTTCAATGACCCATTCTAGAATTTTTCTAATTGAGCTCTATGGCTTATAGTGAATATTCTTCTTTTTTTTTATAAGTGGGTCAGTTGTGGTGGCACATGCTTATAATTCCAGTTATGTGGGAGGCTGAGACAAAGAAGGGAATAAGCATTTATTAAGCACCTACTCCTGCTGGATCCTTATCCTTGGGATACAAATACAAACAAAAAGAATGAATCCCTGTCCTTGAATTGATTATCTACCAATGAAGTGAGGCAAAACAATAAAGAAGAACTGAAAAAGTTAGAGAAGATATTCAATGATGCTGTGATGATGAAGTCTACAGAAGACAGAAACCTAGTCAGTAAGGAAATGAAGTTTGCAACCCAACTCATCTCCAAAATTGTGGTACTGGAAGGAACTCATCAATAAAATAAATGATCCTGAATCGTAGATGTGAGGAGACTTCAGAGGATGAGGGAAGTTTCAGGGAGAGAAGGCAGCTGGGTGATGGTGGCAAAGACTGAAGAGTTGTATGAACAATATAAATTTTCCTCTTTCTTTCAATTATAGGTCCACTGAAAAAAAAAGAAAGAAAAAAAGAAAAATTTCCAAAATTTTTACCATTTTTGTTGTCTTTCATTTCCCTTACCAGCTTAACATTATTGTGAGCTTTAGAATTCTTTAAATTTTTTTGTTATGAATTTAACAAACATCAACCAAAATACATGTACAAAGTAGAATAGCAAAAGGAATGCATGTGTGTGTATATGTATATACACACACATATATACATATATGTATATGTTCTTGAATCTCTGTTGTGTATACCTTGCTTTTTCTTTTACTTAAAGGGAATATAGCAACTTTCCAATGTATCTTGCCTATCTGTATTATTTCTAACCTCTTCAACAAATTCTCTGTTGAATTCTTCAACAAATCTCTTCTTTTTTTTCCCCCTGGCAATCTTATTACAGGAGCCTGTTGTGTTCTAAGTATAAGTTCAACTTGACCATAGTGTGCAAACACTTTGTTTTTGCAACCTCTTTGCTAATATGTTATTTAAATTTTTGCATCAGTATTCATTAGGGATATTGAAATATGGTTTTCTTTCTCTGTCTTCCCTTGGTTGAAGCATCAAGACAATTTTTGTATCAAAGGGATTTGGCAGATTCCCTTCTTTTCCTATTTTTATAATATTGGATAATATAGGATATATAATATAATATATATTAATATATAAATTATATTTATAATATATATATAAATTTATATTAGAAATTATAATGTAACATTAACTGTTTGATGGAATTTACTTGTAAACCCATCTGGAGTTTCTTCCTCTTTGGAAATTGATATGTGACTTCCTTAATACCTTTTCCTGAAATTTGTTTTTTTATTTTTTTTTATAATGTGAACCCAAACACATTTTGTTTTTTGTAAATAATTGACCATTTAATTCAATTTGTCAGTTTTCTTGGCATATAATTGATCAAAATAATTTCTAATATTTCCTTTTATCTTTTACCTGCTGTGAACTCTCATATTTCACTTGATATTGATTATTTGATCATTTTCTTCCTCTTTCTCTCTTTTCTCCTCAATTAAACTAATTAATGGTTGAATCCATTTTACTGGTTCCCCCCAAAAAACCCTCATAATTTTTATTTATCAATTTCTTTTATTTTTAGTTTTTCATTCTCTTTTTTGAATTTTAAGAATTTCTATTTTGTTGTTTAGATGGGATTTTAAAACTTATGTTTATAGTTTTTTCTAATTATTATTAAGTTGCATGCCAAATTCATGGATCTATTCTTTCTTTTGTTGATGAAAATGTTAAGACATATATATTTTCCCCTAATGAGAAATATTTATATTCCAAAAATTTGTCATTTTCCTCTTTTTGTCTTTTTCTTTGTTGAAGTTATCCATCAATTCTATTATTTTTTTGAACCATTAATTTTTTAGAATCAAATTATTTAGCCTCAAATTAGTTTTTTAAATAAAAAACTAGGTACCAATATTTAATGATTCAAGGTTCCTATTTTTCTTATTAGCCTCAATATTAATACTTGCACAGGATTCACTAATACAGCAAGTAACTATGGAAACATTCAATGAATTAACAGGTGCAAAGTCAGCCAATAAAAAACATTTCAAAGGAACTGACTCACAAGGGAAACACACAATGGAAAATTAACTCTATAATTAATTATAGTCTAACAAAGAGAAAAAATGTCCCCATTTTTTTTCTAGTGGATTCCCAAAACTATTGTGTACAAAAATGGAAGTCCCAGGCAGAGAGGATCTCTAGGAGTCTTTGTAAATGCAAAAAGCTCATTAACTCAAATACACCTCCACATGTAACAAATATACCTCCACATGTAACAAATACTCTAGTTTTACTCTCCCAGAGCAAGGATGACTACAAAATCCCTTCAGTTTTCTAGAGGTATCCTTAGGATGTTGGAGTATGTCTTTTCTAATGTTATCAGCTCACATGCCATATTCTGGTGGAGTCCCTTCCATTTAACTAATTAACATAAATTAATTTTTAATAGGTATATGTTTACTATGAATACATAGAAAGAACAAAAGTACTAACGTTTCACCCTTAAACTTGGGATGCACATTCTCATATAAACTGCTTCAAACTCAGGGACAACAGACTAAGTAAGATAGTGCAGTTTTACATAGTGTTGGTTCTACCAAGTTCTGGTCCAAATGTAGTATCATTGCTACCTTAGTCTCTGTCTCAGTTATTTACGGACTGGAACTCCAAGACCTGCTTCCATAAGCACCAATGTCAGACTGACTGCCTGCAAAGTCAGAAGAGACTTCAGTCCTAGACCTTCTGATGTTTTGTTTTTCTGATTTTTCAAAATGTACTTAAAATGACGGAACAAATGACAAGGCAAAAAAAATCAAAGCCAATCTCCAAAGGCCACATGTCATTCAGATTCTATAATTCTGTAATTCCTTATAGAATTATCTTTTTCATCTCACTGGAGCGTTACTAGGCATGATGAAGGCAGATCAAAGGGTGGAAACCCCAATTAATTTTTAATGCTTTCTTCACAGGTTCTTCATTAGGCCTTGTTTCTCAAATATATAAAGAACCAAATGAAATCTATCAAAATACAAGTCATTCCCCAATTAATAAATGGTCAAAGGATATGAAAAGGCATTTTCAAAGAAATCAAAGCTATCTGTAGTCATATAAAAATGATCTAAACTACTACTGATTAGAAAAATGCAAATGAAAAGAACTCTGAAATACTGCCTCATACTTATCAGACAGGTTAATATGACAGGAAACGAAAATAGATAAATGTTGAAGGGGATGTCGAAAAACTGGGACACTAATACTCTGTTGGTGGGGTTGTGAAGTGATTCAACTAATTTTGGAGAGTAATTTAGAACTATGTCTAAAGGGCAACCTTTGATCTAGAAATGCCAATACTAGGGCTACATCTCAAAGAGATCATAAGAAAGAGAAAAGGACTTCCATGTTCGAAAATATTTATAGCAGCTCTTTTGTGATGGCAAAGAATTAAAAATTGAGGAGATGCTTACTGATTGAGGGAATGGTTGAACAAGTTATTGCGGGTGAATGTAATGGAATAGTATTGTGCTATATGATGGGGCTTCTTAAACTTTTTCCCACCTCAAACTTTTTTTGCCTGAGAAATTTTTATGTGACTCAGACTCAAATCTGAACCAGGGTGTTCTGATAGCATTTGTTCATGAACAGTACAAAGTGTGTATGTTGTGAGTTCAGAACCAAGGTTGTAGTAAAGTTGTGTAATGCAACACAGGCAAGCTCTGCCAGAAACATCTAGGATTCATTATGTATTGATTTATAATTGTTTTCTTTTGTCTACAGTTATTTTAAATGGAATTTCTCTTTCTATCTTTTGCTGCTGGTCTTTGTTAGAAACATATAGAAATGCTGAGGATTTATGTAGGGTTATTTTATCTTTGATAAAGTTGTTAATTGTTTCAAGTAATTTTTTGGTTGATTCTCTAGGATTCTCTAACTATACCATTACAACATCTGCAAAGAGTGATAGTTTTATCACCTCATTGCCTATTCTAATTCATTCAATTTCCTTTTCTTTTACTATTGCTAATGCCCACATTTCTAGTACAATATTAAATAATAGTGGTGATAATGAGCTCCCTTGTTTCACCCTGATCTTATTGAGAATGCATCTGGCTTCTCCCCATTACATATAATGTTCCTTACCATTTTAAGGAAAACTCCATTTATTCTTATGCTTTCTAGTGTTTTTAATAGGAATGGGTACTGTCTTTTTATCAAAATGCATCTATTTGCATCTATTGAGATTATCATATGATTTCTGTTAACTTTGCTATTGCTATGGTCAATTATGCCAATAATTTTTCTTACATTGAACCAGTCCTGAATTCCTGGTATGAATTCCTCATCTGCTTATAGTGTATGACTTTTGTGATATAGTGCTCTAATCTCCTTATTAGTACTTAATTTAAACAAATTTGCTTCAATAGTCATTAGGAAGATTGAGCTATAATTTTCTTTCTCTGTTTTGAATCTTTCTAACAAGTTTCAGCCCTATATTTATGTTATTTAAGTAATTTGATAGAACATCTTCTTTTCCTTGAGGGAAGGTGTGCTAATGGATCAGCCACTTGTTCTGATCATTATCCGAGGCACTTCAAGGACCAAATTATAGCATCTAAATACTTAAAGGTAAAATTAATATACAGAAAGAAGTAAACAGTAAAATAATATAATTTTTATTATAAAAGATATAATTTTGCTTTGGCTATTGTTCATTTTGGGGGTTTTGATGGCTTAGAGTGAGTATAAATAGTAACTGTTACTCTTCTTGATAGAAACTCTGAGGATCTTCCCCTCCTGGATTGATCTTGGGAGTTCTTCAGAGGGTTCCTTTTTCACTCTGCCATTTTGGCACGGGAAGTTCCTTTAAAAGTCTAATGATGAATCATGCTAGCCACATTTAGAGAAAGAATTGATGCTATCTGCACCCAGAGAGGGGACTGTGGGGCTGAGTGTGGATCAATTTATTTTCATTTTTTTTGTTGTTATTTGCTTGCATTTCATTTTCTTTCATGTTTTTCCCTTTTTGATCTAATTTTTTTATTGTGCTACATGATAATTGTGGAAATATATATAGAAGAATTGTGCATGTTTAACATATTGGATTGCTTCCTGTCTAGGGCAGGTATGGGGGGAAGTGAGGGAAAATTTGGAACAAATGGTTTTGCAAGGGTGAATGCTGACAATTACTTCTGCATGTGTTTTGAAAGTAAAAAGCTTTAATTAAAAAAAGAAAAAAATAAAGAACTGATGAAGTCTAGTGCAGATTGATGCATGCTATTTTCACTTTTAAAATTTGTTTATTTTTTCCCTTTTGTTCTGTTTTTTCTTTCACAATTGAATAATATGGAAATGTTTTACATGCTTGCACATATATAACCGACACCAAATCATTTGCTGAATTAGTGGAGAAGAAGTAGAAGAAAAAAGGAGAAAATTTGGAATTAAAATTTATTTTAAAAAACAGGTGGTAAAAGTTGCTTTTACATGTAATTGAAAAAGTAAAATACTATTTAAAAGAAATATGTAACAAAATAAAAACACAATAAAAATATTGATAGTTAAAAAAGATTCTTTATTTAATATAATCTATATTCATTCTTGTCAGTAAAGAATCTATTTTATAGTCCTTTTTTAAATGAGGCTTTTTTGGCCAAATATGTGATTAATTTTGAGAGATGTAACACATTGCAGAGAAATATGCATCTTCTTTAAATTCTCAGTTAGTAATCACCAAATCTTTGTCATATATAATTTTACTTAAATTTTATTCATGCCCTTTACTTTTTTCGTATTCATATTTTTATTAGATTGTTTAGATCAGAGAAGGGTTTGTTGAGGTCCCCAATGATTATAATTTCATTATATTTTTTAATGTTTACTTCTTTCTGTATATTAATTAATTTTACCTTTAAGTATTTAGATGCTATAATTCATTGAATATATATTAAGTATATAAATGTATTCCTTTTACCTTTTTCTCTTAATTGCATTTTATTTTTCCAAATACATGTAAAGATAGTTTTTAACATTCATTTTTGTAAAATTTTGTGTTCCAAATTGTTTCTCCTTCCCTTCCTTCCTTATCCCTTCCCCAAGACAGAAAGCAATTTGACATATGTTAAACATGTACAATCATTTTAAACATATTTCTATATTTGTCATGTTGTGCAAGAAAAATCAAATCAAAACTCAAAAAAATCATGAGAAATAAAATGCAAACAATAACAAAAAAGATGAAAATGCTTTGCTTTGATCCACATTCAGTCTCCATCCACAGTCAGTTCTCTCTCTGGATGTGGAGAGCATATCAATTTATTGTTTTTGTTTTTTCCCAAGCTTAATTTACTTTATTTCTTTTAATCGTCTTTTTAAACTTTTATTTTATTTGGGAACATGATTACTATTCCTGATTTTTAAGTTCAAGTAAAGAATAACAAATTTTGCTTCAGTCTCTTAACTTGTGGAAACTTCTGTTTCAAATGTATGTCTTATAAAACAAATCAAATTCTGCTATCCTCTTCCATTTATGAGTGAGTTCATTCCATTTATATTCAAAGTTTTCTTGTTAATTGTATATTTCTCTCCTTCCTATCTTCTTATATATTTTATTCTCTTTGTTTTTTGCTTTGCTCTTTTTATAGGAAAAGTATTGGTGAGAAAGCAGCATGTTTATCATTAGAGATATCGAATTTTTGTAATAACATTCCACTTCTGCTACTCTTCTATTCATGTAGTTCCCAATAAAATCCCATCTTTCTTCCCTTTCTTCCCCTCTTAATGATCTATCCTTCCAAGTTGGAGTTTGTTTTGATTATGACTAACACCTCCCAACCTTCCCTCCTTTTATTTTTTCTACTTTTCCTTAAGATGATCAAAATATACAAAAATAGGTTCTTTGTTTTATTTACTCACTCTATGAACTTTGATAATATTAGGACTCTGAGAGGACACTTGTTTCTCTTTTTTCTATTCAAATGCAAACATTCATCATCCTCTGCAGTTAATCAAATGTATTTTTCTTTCTTTTTCTAAACTTTTTTCATTCTTTCTTTTTCTTTTCTTTTCTTTCTTTCTTTCTTTCTTTTTTTTTTTTGCATTTCAGATTACTTACTTAGCTCTGGTTTTTTTCATCAGGGATATTTGTTCTCTATTTCAAGGATTCTTAAACTTTTTCAACTTGCAACACTTTTTTGCCTGAAAAATTTACATGTAAACCCATGTATATAGGTATATAAAATAGTTATAAAAACCAACCATTTACTGATCATGTCATAATTTTATGACCCCCATATTCAGCTACATAATCTTATATGAGGTTGAGAAAAATAATTTAAGAAGCTTTGCTCTATTTCATAAAAATCCATGTTTCCAGGAGCAGCTAGTTGGTGTAGTGGATAAAGCACCAGCCCTAAAGTCAGGACAACCTGAGTTCAAATCTGGTCTCAGACAACTAGCACTTTCTAGCTGTGTGACCCTGGGCAAGTCACTTAACCCCAACTGACTCAGTAAAAAAAAATCATATTCCCCCATGGCATTATACTCAATTCTTAGGTGTAAATTTTTATCATTTGCCTTTTGTAAGAACATGATTCATTCTCTCTTTTTCTTTATATTGGTAGCTCTTAGATCTTTTACAATCTAGACTGTGACTCTATGATTCTTGATTCTTTTTTCTAGCTATTTGTAGCATTTTCTTTTTTCCTTCCTTCCTTCCTTTCTTTCTTTTTCTTTCTTTCTTTCTTTCTTTCTTTCTTTCTTTCTTTCTTTCTTT
>JAJPUD010033184.1:0-11499 GCA_023553655.1 Myrmecobius fasciatus
CTTTCCATTTTATCAGGGAGCTGGAAGCAATATCTAAGTGACTGATGATGAGCCAATTATTCTCCCTCAAACTTGAATGTTCTATAATCCCCTCCCATTCAAAAAGAAATATCCAATATATGAGAATTTGTAACCTTCCCATTTCGAATTGTGTCTCTTGTCTAGGAGGCTTCTTCATTAAGTGTGCATCATTTAAATGATTTAAAGAATTGGGCTTCAGGACTCTGGATTTTAAATTTTATTTCTCAGGGTGGGGGAGGGACAAAAATTTATTAACAGATATTTGGTACTAATGGAGTATTATTTGAATCTTTGTCTTGGAATTTTCTCCAAGGCATTGGGCCCTTTCTGCCTTCTAACACTCTAACTATATATCTTTTTTGCAATTTGAAAAACATGCTTTTTTATAGCCCCAAATAAGTAAAAGCAAATTTTATAGCACTACAACCAAATTTCTATGAAGTATATGTCACTCAAACATAGTCTTCCTGAACTTCTAACTTCAATAATCAACAGCATGTTCATAATCAGGAACAAGTATTCATCAGACATTTATTAAAAGTGATATATTTTAGACATTATGCTAAATGCTGAAAATTCAAGGACAAAACTAACAATGCTTTCAGGTGACTTACATTCTATAGGGGAAGATGACATAAGAGGTATGAACTGTCTTTCTAAAGAAGCTAATGATTTCATAGAGGTTATAATAAAAAAGAGGAGTAAACTATAGTTTATTTTCTACCTCTTTGCTTACATATAAAAACACATTTAAAAAGAAGGGGAAAAAAGAAAAGATAAGGTAGAATCTTATATACCTTTATGTTCTTACTTAACTGAACAAATAGTTCTGAGAGTAAAAATGGAAAGGTTGCAATATCACTCTTTCTGAAGAATTAATTAATATTTATTTTTTTGTTTGTTTCAGAATTAGACAGGTGATTATTTTGCAGATGATGAACTGAAATGCAGAAAAGATAAGTCACTTGCTGAAGGAAATTCTTAGCATATATAAGTAAATTTAAAATTTCTAGAGGCAGAAATAGAACTCATAACTTTGGTCTCTTCCCCCTGCTCCTTCATGGCCATTTGAAGTTACTAGGAAAATGGAGCTTTAACTAATTTCAGTCACACAGGAATTCTTACAGGGACTCTCTTTGCACTTAATTTTGATAGCCTAGCTTCAAACTAACACATGTAAGTCATATCTAAGATTAAAACTGCAAAATAACAACCTATGGATTATCTATATATTGCAATAACATTTGATGGGTAAATCTCAAAGGGTTTATACTGTAGTTCAATTCAAAGAAGAAGGAACTTAACTTGCTCTGAGTAATTGCTGTTGTTCTTTTGAGGCCTCCGGGAGGAATTAATTAAAATTATGTGTTCATTATTGATGTATTCACTGAATTGAGCTATGTTCAGGACTACCATTTGGAAACCACCTATAAGTTCCATGTAATTTAGAAAAGAAAACCAAACATATAAATAAAAAATGCTGATTGAGCTGTTAGTGAGGTATACTTTCTTTTTCATGACAGTGATAGGAATTACCTTATAGCTGTTTATTAAATGATTCTTAAATGAATAAATTTAATATTTATGATAAATAAGAATTTTCTACATACAGACATCTTTACAAGATTTATCAAAATGCATGTAATTATTTCAATATAAGTAAGCATTAATAAAAGGTGGCAATTTTAATATCTTCTTTATTTGGTTTTATTTTTTAACAAAATCATAGTTTCTATTCCCCTTACCATGCCTTTATATAACATAAGCAGAGATTTGAACATTATTTTTCTATGCATTGCCTAAGATTATTTTCATTGCTAAAAGAACCATAAGCACTCTGTAACAGATTGGATTCTATTTAGTAAGATGATATCTTTCTGCTCTATCAATTTTCTTCTTCCCTAACAATTGCCACCCTATGATTTTTTCACATAAATCAATGGTGTGACAATTACAACATGCATTTATTTATATAGGAGTCAAATCTTTTCAAAACACTTTTTAAAAAATCCTATGACATATGAAAAGTTGCTCCAAATCACTATTGATCAGAGAAATGCAAATTAAGACAACTCTGAGGTACCAGTACACACACACCTATCAGATTGGCTAAAATTACAGGAAAAGATAATGATGAATGTTGGAGGGGATGTGGGAAAGCTGGGACTCTAATACATTGTTGGTGGAACTGTGAACGGATCCAATCATTCTGGAGAGTAATTTGGAACTATGCTCAAAAAGTTATCAAACTGTGCATACCCTTTGAGCCAGCAGTGTTTCTACTGGGCTTATATCCCAAAGAGGTGTTAGAGGAGGGAAAGGGACCCACATGTGCAAGAATGTTTGTGGCAGCCCTTTTTGTAGTGGCTAGAAACTGGAAACTGAATGGATGTCTATCAATTGGAGAGTGGTTGAATAAATTATGGTATATGAACGTTATGGAATATTATTGCTCTTTAAGAAAGGACCAGCAAGATGATTTCAGAGAGGCCTGGAGAGACTTGCATGAACTGATGCTGAGTGAAACGAGCAGAACGAGGAGATCATTATACACAGCAACAACATTATATGATGATCAACTCTGATGGACATGGCTCTCTGCAACAAAGAATTGTCTCAAATCAGTTCCAATTGTTCAGTGAAGAAAGCCATATACATCCAGAGAGAGGGATATGAAATGTGGACTACAACGTAACATTTTCATGATCTTTATTGATGTTTGCTTGCAGTGTTTTTCCTTTCTCTGATTTTTTTTCTTGTAAATAGGATTTTTCTTGCACAACAACTTGTCAAGTATTTTATCATTATTAACATGTAAAGGACTTCCTGCCATCTAGGGGAGGGGTGGGGACTGGGGGTAAAATTTGTAACGGAAAGCTTTGTAAAGATCAATGCTGAGGAACTACCCATACATATGTTATGCAAATAAAATGTTTTAATAAAAAAAATCCTATGACATCACAAGTATTATTAATCACAATAAGAACTTTCATTCTTGGCAAAAATAATTTCAATTAATTTTCTTATGACTCTAATACTTCTAAATTCCCTCCCCAAAATATTCTATCCTGTATATAATAATCTTATTATGTTGTTCCCTTTTAAAAAATGTCAGTTCCTTGAAGGCAAGGACAGTCATGTTTACTTAGAACTTATCACAGGATCTGGTATTTATAACTTGAAATTATTACATGTGAGTTAGAAATGAACAAAGCACTGTTGATGACAAATCTACTTTATTTCAATTTAGAGCAAGAAAGGACTAGTAAGATCTCCTTATTTTATACATCCCCATTCCATTTCACCTCTTCCTAGATGGTTAACAATATTCTACACAAACACACCAAAAAAATATGTTGTAATGTTTCTTTGGGAGGGACGGCTTGGAGGTTAAGGGGAGAAAGAAATTTTTAAAAAGATGATATTACAAAGACATGTCAGGTAGATGCAGTTCCTAGAAATATTTGCCACATCACAAAATAAAAAATGGTAATCTGATATAAAAAAGGTAGTCCTCATTCTGTAGAAGTACATAGATATAACTTGTAAGCTATCATAAATAAGAGGGATATGTGAAGCTTTTGGGAGAATGAGAAAATAGAAAGAATTTCCATCAAGCTTCCAAAGTATGTATAGTTGACTATAAGCAATGGCTATGGGAGCTTGCTTTATTGAATCAACTACCTTACCCATGTTTAATTCTGGTGATATTAGTGGTACTTTGCCTTTTTTTTATTAATAAGGAGAGTTAGCCTTTCCTTAAAAGGTTTGTTCTCAGATGATTCTATTGGATAAAGTATCTCTATTGGAATTATGCTCTTTCGTGTTTTTGGTTTTTTTTATTTTTTATTTTTTCATTTTTTTATTAAAGCTTTTTATTTGTATAACATATGTATGGGTAGTTCCCCAACATTGATCTTTACAAAGCTTTCCATTACAAGTTTTACCCCCAGTCCCCTCCCCTCCCCTAGATGGCAGGAAGTCCACTACATGCTAATAATGTTGAAATACTTGTTATGCAAGAAAAATCCTATCTAGAAGAAAAAAAATTTAAAAAAAATCAGAGAAAGGCAACACAATACAAGCAAATATCAATAGAGATCATGAAAATGTTATGTTGTGGTCCATATTTCATATCCCTCTCTCTGGGTGTATATGGTTCTCTTCAGTAAACAATTGGAACTGGTTAGAGACAAATCTTTGTTGCAGAGAGCCATGTCCATGAGAATTGATCATCATGTAATACTGTTGTTGCTGTATATGATGATCTCCTCGTTCTGCTCGTTTCACTCAACATCAGTTCATACAAGTCCCTCCAGGCCTCTCTGAAATTGTCCTGTTGGTCGTTTCTTACAGACCAATAATATTCCATAACATTCATATACCATAATTTATTCAGCTACTCTCCAATTGATGGGCATCCCTTCAGTTTCCAGTTTCTAGCCACTACAAAAAGGGCTGCCACAAACATTCTTGCACATGTGGGTCGCTTTACCTCCTGTAAGATCTCTTTGGGATATAGGCCCAGTAGAAACACTGCTGGATCAAAGGGTATCCACAGTTTGACAACTTTTTGAGCATAACTCCAAATTGCTCTCCAGAATGGTTGGATCCGTTCACAGTTCCACCAACAATGTATTAGTGTCCCAGTTTTCCAACATCCCCTCCAACATTTATCGTTATCTTTTCCTGTCATTTTAGCCAATCTGACAGGTGTGTAGTGGTACCTCAGAGTTGTCTTAATTTGCATTTCTCTGATCAATAGTGATTTGGAACAACTTTTCATATGACTAAAGATGGTTTTAATTTCATCATCTGAAAATTGTCTGTTCATATCCCTTGACCACTTATCTATTGAAGAGTGGCTTGAATTCTTATATATATGAGACAATTCTCTATATATTTTAGAAATGAGGCCTTTTTCAGAACCATTAAATGTAAAGATGATTTCCCAATTTGATGCTTCCCTCCTAATCTTTTCTGCATTTGTTTTATTTGTACAGAAACTTTTTAACTTAATATAATCAAAATTATCCATCTGGTGTTCAATTAGGAGTTCCAGATCTTCTTTGGACATAAATTTATTCCATCTCCACATGTCTGAGAGGTAAACTATATTACGTTCCTCTAACTTGCTTACAAAGTCCCTCTTTATATCTATATCATGTACCCATTTAGATCTTATCTTGGTATATGGTGTTAGGTATGGGAAAAGGCCTAATTTCTTCCACACTAGTTTCCAATTTTCCCAGCAGTTTTTGCCAAATAGTGAGTGTTTATCCCAAAAGCTGGGGTCTTTGGGTTTATCAAACACTAAATTGTTAAGGTTATTGCCTACATTGTCCTGATAACCTATCCTGTTCCACTGATCGACTGCTCTATTTCTTAGCCAGTACCAAATGGTTGTGATGACTGCTGCTTTATTTTTTTTTTGTTTCATTTTTTAAGGAGAAAGAGAATATAAAGGATATAAAAATACATTTTTAAGTAGCATCATTATACTGTTCTTCCAACTTTGAAATAAGGAAGGAAAATATAATATAAATGCTTTAATAACTAATTGTTTTTTACTGTATCTCTAACAGATCCATTGCTGTTTTTTTTTTTTTTCTGTCAATGTCAAACTTTTGATAAAGGCTGGTATCAGGGAGAGGAAGAAGTACAACAAAGCCATTAAAGCAAAGAATACAACATCCCCTTGCTAACAACAACAAAACCTTTCTTCAACTACTCAATTCTACATATAGCTTGCAAATATTTAAAGGAAATTTTATTGGCTCAGATATTCAACTGAAAATGACTGAAGAGATTTCTAAAAACAAAACCCCCCAAAAAATAGTCCCCTGCATTGTAGAAATGTTATCTTATTGAAGAGTTTCTAAAAGTTCAATTTTATTTTCTTACTTCATACTTATAGTATAATAGAAAAAATGAGATTTAGTTAGCTCAGTCTCAGTTAAAATTCGAGTATAAGTACTCTCTATATAATAAATAAATACAAGAATTTATTACTAAGGTGTATTACACCTTAGCTCCACTATCATTTTATTTTTTTTAATAACAGCTTTTTCTTTCAAAATATATGCAAAGATGGTTTTCAACATTCACCCTTGGAAAAACATGTGTTAACAATTTTTTTTTTCATTCCTTTCCCCCCCCATTCTCCCCTGGATATCAAGTAATCCAATGTATGTTAAACATGTTCAATTCTTCTATACTTATTTCCACATTTATCATGCTTCACAAGGAAAATAACATCAAAAAGAGAAAAATGAGGAAAAAAGAAAGCAAACAGCAATAAAAAGATGAAAATTCTTTATTGTGATCCACATTCAATCCCCACAGTTTTCCTTCTGTATCCAAATGGCTCTATCCATCACAAATCTATTGGAATTTGCCTGAATCATCTCATGTTGAAAACTACCACAAACATCAGACTTAATCATCTCATAATCTTGTTTCTGTGTAAAATATTATCTTAGGTCTACTGACTTCACTTAGCAGCAGTTCATATAAATCATTCTAGGACTTTCTGAAATCATCCTGCTGATCATTTCTTATAGAAATTATATCATGTTCTCTATCTCTCTTATATCATGTTCTCTAAATTTACTTCTAATTTTGGAGAGAACATGTCCCAGATTCTTGTAAAGATTTTTTTTTTCCTTTCAACTGCCCTTATATCTTTCTACAATTTATTTAATGCTTACCTGTTATTATGATTCTAGGATGATAATCTCTGGGGAAAAAAAAACAAAAAGCAAAAAACAAAAACAAAAACAGTAAAACTCAAATTGATAGCATTAGGGAATGTTCCCCAGACTTCTTAGAAAAAACCCCTAGGAAATTAGGCAGGTATGGTGGGGGTGGGGGGGAAGAAGGAATGTAACCACATTTTGGAAGGTTATATACTCTTCATTAGGAATGGAAGTTAGGAAAATAACTTTAGAGACTATATAATCAACATTACATTATTCATTTTACAAATGAGAAAATTAAATTAGTGGTTAATTGATTGTGGTCACACCTCTACTATTTGTAAGAGGCAGAATTAATGCTTCTTTACTTAGAATCTTAGATGATGTGCTACTGGCAACAGGGTAAGTGCTGAAAAGAAATTTAAAATTTCTCTGAATTTTTTCCCTCATTTTGCTTACTTCTTAGTGAATAGATTTCTGTTAAGTGCAAAAAAATGTGACAGGTAAATAAAATTTATTTAATAATTTGTGCATTTATATTTTTATAAATTCATATATACATACATGTATATGTGAATATGTACATGTGCAAATACAATATGTGTCATATTTAGATGATTTTTAAAGCACATATATATGTACATAATTGCATATATATTCATAAATGTAAGCACATTTCTATATATATATTTCTATATATATACATATGTATGTATATGTATCTGTGTGTATGTGTAATGATTGTACCTTTTAAACTCCTGCCATCCCGTCAAAATACAAAGCATTTTGGTGCATGGAGACAAAAAAAAAAGTCTAAATGCAGATGATTCCTTATTTTTTTCTTTCTTTCACGCAGTTAGAAAATAGATAGGCAAAATTTTCCTCACTGTTCATAAACAAATTCTTTCAGATGCTGACATTCTGTAGCAATCTTGTTCAGCCAGGAGTAAACTTGTGTATCTGAGCCATAACGCCCTGAAAATGCACTTAGGATGAAAACACTGACATGGTATTAGCTAGCACAGTGTGAACAGTGTGCCTATAATCTTTCCTTGAACCAACAATGAGATTGAAAGTTAGATCAAATGATGATACTTAAGCTGCTATAAAATCCAGAAGATAAAAGATGCAAAGCTTGGATTTGTAGAAAAAGATGTGATATGGGAAAATCATTTTTTCTCTGTTTACAACAAAACTTCTACACATTATAGATTGAATACAAATAAGGATTGTGGATGATGATTTTGTAAGCCATGCATTGTTAGTCCTAACCAGTCATCGTTTACACCAAGAGATGGAAGATTGTTATTTTTCCTCTTGGCTAATGAGTAAATTGTTTAGTAAAATTTACCAAGGTTAATTAGTCAAGGTTATCTAGAACTTCTTTATTTGTATTCCGTTTTCTTCAGTTTGATCTCATCTATTCTTGGCAGTTCATTGTTCAAAGAATTGCCATTAGATTTGATTATATTACAAATACAGCTTACCCATTGTTACTCTTCTCTGGTTCCTCTTAGGAGAGTCAAGCTTCTGACCTAAAAGGGTAGGCATTTATTATTTGGTTTAATCCCTTCAATTTGTAAAGCATGAACTGAGAAACAAAGGCAATTGAAATAGCTATCCAAGGCCATAAGGTTCATGTAGGTTTTCTAATTTCAAATCTACTATTGATTTTTATTTTTGGATTTTAGAATACCTTGTTTGTTTGGTATGGACAAATTTTATATTTTTCTTTCTTGTTATTTTTTTGTTGTTTGTTTTTAAGTTAAGCTCTTCATATAACTTTGGTTATAATTTTCATATGATAACAACTAGTATTGAGTAACCAACAAGGGATACTACTATTATTTATTTCTGACCTACCATAGAATGAAAGACAAGTTTGAAAATGAATATTTGGGTGGTTTGCCCTCTATCCTTCAGACTTGTTTGTTTCTTCTGAAAATCATGCTAGTTTTCCAGTTGCTCAAATTTATGATTTCAGACTTTATTCTTTTACTTTCCTCCATATCCTAGCAGTTACAAAATTTTCATCATTCTATTTCATAGCATTTCTCTCATTGCTTTTCTTATTTCTATTCATTTGGTTATTACCCAAACTTAGGCAACCACTACTTCTTCCTTTTATAGTTATAATAACTGCTTAATATTATCCCTATCTTCTAGGCTTTGCTCTCCCTAATCCATCATGATGGCATTGTTATTTCACTTCCTTTTCAAGAAGTCAGTCATTCTTTTCTTTTTTTTTTATACTCATTCCTCAGGAATGACCATTTTAACATAAAATTCTTAAATGTGTTTTCTTTTATAAAATATATATTAATTTATGATTACCCACTTCACATGTAAAATTTTTGACATCCAATTTTATTAAAATTTTGAATTATAAATTATTTCACTCACTCTTGATGCTTCTTTCTTGAAAAAAAACAATTTCCTATTATTTATACATGTGAAGTCATGCAAAATATTTTTTAAATAATGACTATATCACATAAGAAAACAGAGTAAAAAAAAGCAAGAAAATAAAAGAAAAATGTTTTACTTTTCATTCAAACTTTGAAAGTTCTCTCTGTGTAAGGGAAAAGTATTTTCTATCAGGGGTCTTTTCAAATTTTCTTGAATCTTTGTCTCAATTAGAGTAATCTTGACTAGACTGGCTTACACAGTTGATCATCCTTATAATATTGTTTTCAACTTGGATTTATTTTTTTTATTTTATAATTAACTTTAATATTTGGTTTCTTTTCCAATCCAATGGATTTCATTTTTAACATTATATGGTGAAGGTCTCCATAGATTTTACTACATTGAAAAACAGATATATATATATATATGTATATATATATATATATGTGTATATATATATATATATTATAAATTTAAAAAGAACATGAAAGCCTCTCCTTTATTACATAAACACTTTTTTCAGTGGGCATTTTATCTTTGTCACTTGTAGACTTGTTACACATTAGTTATTACTGAAACAAATAGTCCGTTATGCATCTCTTTGGCTTTCAAAAGACCATTCCCCAACTCTGCAATCTAATTGCTCATCAATTCTCTTCCTTAGAATTTTAGGTTAGTACTATACTCCAGCCATGTGTATGTGTTATAAGAAGACTTTCTGTCTCTCCTCATTTGTTCATTCTCTTTTATCTTCCCAAGACCCTCTCAAACTTAGCCCAGTGCCTGGCAAAAACAGATACATAATAAATTCTTGATGCCTATTTGGGAACTAGCATATCTATCTATCTATCTATCTATCTATCTATCTATCTATCTATATCTATATCTATATCTATATACATACATACATAGAGATAAATAAAATGACTTGAACTGGAGAGGTAAAACAGCTTTCTCACAGGAGTAAAAAGCAAAATTTGAACTTACTATTTTAAGTCTAGTGATCTATTCATTATCCTTCATTGAAAATATAGCAATTATTCTCTTTTAGATCTTTTAATTGTTTAATAATTTTGTTTTCTCTCATTTTTAATGCTTTGTATCCTGTGACATGGCCAATCATCTTTTTTGATATTTACTTGGGCATTTCAAATAAAAGGTTCTAGAAATATACTCATTTTTCCAAATAATTGGGAAAAAACAGTTTTATGATTCAACTGGTACTAACAATAATCTGATATAGATGTAATGCATCACTCTTCCAGTTATCGTATATCCCCTCCAACATTTGTCCTATACATTTGCCTCACTTCTCTATATCAGAATATATATAATGTTTATCAGTAACATTAACTGTAAAAAAAATCCTTTCTGCTTCCTTTCTAATTTTGTATACATTGGTTTTGTTTGTGCAAAAGCTTTTAAATTTAATTTAATTAAATTATCTTTTTTGCATTTCATAATGTACTCTATCTCTTATTTGGTCATAAATTCTTATCTTGGTATAAGATTGTAATACATTCTAAAAGATTAGTATTGATAACATGAATCTTTCCATTTTCTCAATTAATTAGTTCACTTATTCATTCAAACACTTCATTAAGATCCTGGTAAATCAGTATCCTACTATGCTGAATCTTCAAAGAGGAATGATAAAATCACAATTGCCCTAAATTCTAAGATTCTCTAGGGGGATGAAAGGAGGAAAGAGAAGAAGGAGGGCACAATAACATACCAAGATAATTCAATATAAATTCATAAGTAGTGATTTCTGTGGGAAGGATAGTAATAAATTGGTGCATTTATAACCACTTAATATGATAATACATTGAAAATTAATTTACTCATTTAATGAAATGCTAATCAGAATTGTGTTCTAGAACAAGATAAATCTTAATGAGGTTTGTGTGTAAAAAATAAAACAACATTCAAGAATATTTAGTGGGCATGAGTGGGGACCTAATGAAGGCACATTTGTATACTTAACTTTTAAAATATTTGATTATTATTAAACATAGAACACTGATATTAATATATACAAATTAAAATGTAAAATTCCATATATATAGTAAAAATGAAAAATAAACAGAATTTTATATGATGCTGAGTTTTAATTAGCCTTTTAAAAGTATATAAATTGCGCCTGAGTTTCAAAGTGATTTTGCTTGTTTATGCTAATTTCTGTCCTTCCTTTTGTTCACTATGTTAAAAAAATTACATGCATGGATGATTTATTTATCTATTTTTTCCCTTTCTTCTTTTCTCCCTCTCTTTTCCTCCCTTTCTTCCTTACTTTTCTCTTTTCTTCCTTCCTTTTTCCTTTTTTCCTTCCTTCCTTCCTTCCTTCCTTCCTTCCTTCCTTCCTTCCTTC
>JAJPUD010033185.1:0-11498 GCA_023553655.1 Myrmecobius fasciatus
TCTATTTCTTTTTCTAATATGGGGCTGTTTAAATAATTTATATCCTCTTCTTTTAACTTGGGCAATATATATTTTTGTAGATATTCCTCCATTTCATTTAGATTATCAAACTTACTGGCATAAAGTTGGGCAAAGTAACTCCTAATTATTGCTCTAATTTCCTCTTCATTGGAGGAAAGTTCTCCCTTATGATTCTTGAGACTAACAATTTGATTTTCCTCTTTCCTTTTCCTTATCAAATTAACTAAAGGCTTATCTATTTTGTTGGTTTTTTCATAGAACCAACTCTTAGTTTTATTTAATTCAATAGTTTTCTTATTTTCAATTTTATTAATTTCTCCTTTTATTTTTAGAATTTCCAATTTGGTATTTAATTGAGGGTTTTTAATTTGTTCTTTTTCTAGTTTTTTTTAATAATAAGCCCAATTTGTTGATCTTTTCTTTCTCTATTTTATGCAAGTAAGCATCTAGAGATATAAAATTGCCCCTTATAACCGCTTTGGCCGTATCCCACAAATTTTGGTATGTTGTCTCATTATTGTCATTCTCCTGGATGAAATTATTGATTGTGTCTATGATTTGCTCTTTCACCCATTCATTCTTCAGAATTAGATTATTTACTTTCCAATTAACCTTTGGTTTATTTTCTCCTGGCCTTATATTGCATGTGATTTTAATTGCATCATGATCTGAAAAGGATGCATTTACTATTTCTGCCTTTCTGCATTTGATTTTGAGGTTTTTATGCCCTAACACATGCTCAATTTTTGTAAAGGTTCCATGGACTGCTGAGAAAAAAGTAAACTCCCTACTGTCTCCATTCAACTTTCTCCATAGATCTATCACACCTAACTTTTCTAACAATGGGTTTATCTCCCTAGTTTCTTTCTTGTTTATTTTGTGGTTTGATTTATCTAATTCTGAGAGAGCAAGGTTGAGATCCCCCACTAGTATTGTTTGGCCATCTATTTCTTCTTGCATCTCTCTTAATTTCTCCCCTAGGAATTTGGATGCTATTACACTTGGTGCGTATATATTTAGTATAGATATTGCTACATTATCTATGGTACACTTTAATAAAATACAGTTTCCTTCCTTATCTCTTTTGATTAGATCTATCTTGGCTTTTACTTGATCTGAGATAAGGATTGCTACCCCTGCTTTTTTTTGTTCACCTGAAGCATAATATTTTCTGCTCCAGCCATTTACCTTCAGCCTATATGTGTCACTATGTTTTATATGTGTTTCTTGTAGACAACATATTGTGGGATTCTGGTTTTTAATCCAGTCTGATATCCACTTCCGCTTTATGTGAGAGTTCATCCCATTCACCTTCACAGTTAGAATAACTAATTCTTTATTTCCTGCCATCTTATTTACCCAAGTTATGTTTTCCCCTTTCCTTTCCCCTTTCTCCCTTCCCCCCTCCTCAGTACTTTGCTTTTGATGACCCCCCTCCCCCAAACAATACTCCACCCTTTGGATCCCCTCCCCCTATTTTTACTCCTTTCCCCTGATTTTTCTATTTTCCCTTCTATTAGTTTGTCCCTTACTTTTCCTCCTTTCCCTCCCACTTCCCTCTAGTAACAGACATGTTTGTATGTGAAATCAAATGTCTGATATAGACTTTTAGAGCCCAACCTGATGAGAGTAAGATTTACACAATGCTCATCTCCCTCCCCTCTTTCTCTCAATTATATTAGGTTTTCTTTGCCTCTTCAAGAGATTTTACCTTGTTTTTACCTCCTTTTTTTAGATCTTATTTTACCACTTTTCCCCTCTTTTCCCCAGTATGACAACCTTTCCCCCTCTAGTTCTCTTTTTTCATATTATCAAATAATATCTAGTTAATTATACCCCCAAACTTTAAGTATCCCCCTAGTAAAAATAAAGGTCTCAAGAGTCCTTTCCCTTTTTACCTTTTTATGCATCTCTTGAGTTCTGTTTGGATGTCAAATTTTTTGTTCAGATCCTGTCTTTTCATTAGAAATAGGTGAAATTCACCTATATCATTGAATGACCATCTTCTTCCCTGGAGGATAATGCTTATTTTAGCTGGATAGGTTATTCTTGACTGCAATCCAAGTTCCTTTGCCTTTTGCAATATCTGGTTCCAGGCCCTTCGATCCTTCAATGTGGAGGCTGACAGATTGTGTGTGATTCTAATTATTGATCGTCAGTATTTGAATTGTTTTTTTCTGGCTGCTAGCAGAACCTTTTCCTTGGTGCAATAGTCCTGAAATTTAGCCACGATATTCCTTGGGGTTTTAATTTTGGGGTCTCTTTCAGGAGGTGATTGGTGAATTCTTTCAATGGTGATTTTGCCTTTTGATTCTACAGTCTCAGGGCAGTTTTCTTTCAGGATATCCTGGAAGATAGTGTTTAGATTCTTTTTTTCATCATGACTTTCAGGAAGTCCAATAATCCTTAGATTGTCTCTCCTAGATCTATTTTCCAATTTTTCATTTTTTTGTTTTTGTTTGACTGATTCTTGAAGTCTTATTGAGTCAATCACTTGCATTTGTTCAATTCTTATTTTTAAAGTGTTGTTTTCTTCAGTTACCTTTTTAAGCTCCTTTTGTAACTGGCCAATTTGTTCATTGCACTCTTTTTCCACTTCACTAATTTTATTTTTCAATAAATTGGTGCTTTTTTCATATCTCTTTTGTAGGGCATCATATCCTTCTTGCACAGATTTCAGTTTATTTTCCCATTTATCCTCCAGCTCTCTTTTGAGGTTCTTTATGCAATCTTCCAGAAAGGCCTTTTGAAAAAGTGACCAGTGATGGTCTTTAATACTTTCTTCTTGTATTTTGTCTAAAGGAACCTCAGGATCTGGGGTCAACGCTTCTTTGCCTTGATAAAAACTGTCTATAGCTCTCTTTTGCTTCTTCATTTTTTTTTTTTAGACAGCGTGGATATCTCTTTAAGGTAGGGAAAAAAATGGCGGCTGAAGATCTTTGCCCTGGGGCACTTTGGCGAATTAACTTAAGGTGCTGGGCCTGTGGGGGCTAGGACTAAGCCTGAATTACTCCTTAAACAAGGCAAGTCTGCCAGAACACCTGCCCCCAATCAGGGCAGAGTGTCCCAAGTGCCTCAGATAAACTCCAGGTGTTTGGAATTTGGAGTTTGGAGTTTGGAATTTCTTCCATGATGAGCTGAGCTGAGTCCCACCCTCACTTCCGGCCTACACAGGAGTCCTCTATTTATCTCTCTGTCTGAGTTAGCAAACCTGATATGAAGTTCTTCAGAAAGCAGTGTCCAAATATTTCTGAGTTCGTTGACTTGAAGATCAGTTCAGAGGCTTATTTTATTGTTGATTTGAGAGATCGGAGGAGAGGCAGAGAGTCACCTTTTCACTCTGCCATCTTGGCTCCGCCCCCCAAAACTTCACAAAACTTAAAGTATATCATAAATGTTAGATTTTAAAATTATGACCATTTAGGGCTTTTTTTTCATTTTTTCAATGTTAATTAAAAGAGGTTTACAAGACTATTTTGCACAATCCATAAACTCTCAAAACCTCTTTTGTTCTGATTATCATATCAGCAAGTGATTACCAAGCTTCTGCTTGAAAAACATTTAGTGAATAAGTATCAATTCTAGGATCTTCAAGAAACTAGATAGTCCAACTACTTTATATATAGGAAAAAAACCAGAAGGGTTAAAGAATTGTACATTGGAAGAATAGAGGTAATTAAATCCAGAACCTTTGAATGAATCCCAAGTATATGTTCTTTAAGTAGTGACATTTATATTCAAAGTCAGGAATTGAATCTTAACTAAATATATAGAAGCTCTAAAAGGAATTATAAATGTTACTTGTTCTTCATATTGTATTTTTAGTTGGTATGGCATGCTAATATCTTCAGAAAAGGACAAGCACTCAGGATTCTAAGGATAGTATTATAAAATCTTCTTTTTCTCACAATATTTCATTGTCTTAGAGGGAAAACGAAAAACAAAAAACACAAGCTATCAAATCAGTACATGTGGAATATTTTCCTTCTTTTGGCCACTTTTGGAATTTCAGCTTCTTTCTCTATTCTTATTCCCAGTGGACTTTTACAAAGCTAATATGCTACCAATATTCAATTTTAATCATTTTTTATCACTTCACTAAGACATGAGAAGACCAGGGTGACTAGAATAGTATAGCCCACAAAGAAGCTTCTAGAATGAAGATGTGTTTGAGAAGTGAAATAAATGTATGAGAGATGAATGGGGATGAATATATTTTTTTTCATTGAAGGACTTACAAAAGTTTTAAAAAAAAGTTGCCTCTGTTTTCTTCTATTTGCGACTTTCCCTAGAGCTAGTGATGCTTGAAATTATACTTACTGTTCCTAAAACACTTATAAGACTTTTATATGTAACCAATAAAAATTGTTTTTCTGAAACTGAGTGGATATCCATCAGTTGAAGAATGGCTGAATAAGTTATGATATATGGATATTATGGAATATTATTGTTCTGTAAGAAATGATCAGCAGGATGATTTCAGAAAAACCTGCAGAGACTTGCATGAAGTGATGCTAAGTGAAGTGAGTAGAATCAGTAGATGATTATACACAGCAGCAGCAAGATTATATGATGATCAATTCTGATGGATGGGGCTCTTCAAGAATGAAGTGAATCAGGAGGCAGAGCCAAGAGGGCAGAGCGGAGACATAACTTTCTGTGATTTCCTCTGATCTTCTCTCAAACCAACAGCAGATTAAGCCTCTAAACTGGTTTTCTAGTCAAAGAACCACAAATATTTGGAATGTAACACATTCCCAGAAAAAGTTACTTTGGAAGAGCTTCAGAACAGGCCTGTTTTAATTAAGCAGGAGGACAGTCTACTGAGCACAGACTGCAGGACAGAGGAATGTGACTCTTTCCAACAATGAGATGATTGATGCCAGTTCCAATGATCTTGTGATAAAGAGAGCCATTTACAGCTAGAGAGAGGACTGTAGGAATTGCATGTGGATCACAACATAACATTCTCACTTTTGTTGTTATTCACTTGCATTTTATTTTCTTACTCATTTACTTTCTTTTTTTAATCTGATTTCTCTTGTGCAGCAAGAGAACTGTATAAATATTATTATATGTATTGGATAAAACATATATTTTAACATGTTTAACATATATTGAATTGCTTGCCTTCCAAGGGAGTGGGTGCAGGGAAGGAGGAGAAAATCTTAAACACAAAGATATGTAAGGGTCAATGTTGTCACATTATCCATGCATATGTTTTGAAAATAAAAAGTTATAAGAAACAAAACAAAAAATAAAATAAAATAAAGAAGAGAGCTTTCTAAATCCAGAAAGAAGATTGTAGGTAATCAGTGTGGATAACAGTATAGTATTTTCACTCTTTTTGTTGGTGGTTTCTTGCATTTCATTTTTTCTCATTTTTTTCCTTTTTCATCTGATATTTCTTCTGTATTATGATAATTGTGGAAATACGTATAGGAGAATTGCACATGTTTAACACGTATTGGATTGCTTGCTATATAGGGTAGGGAGAGAGGGGTAAGTGAGCTAACAAATTTGGGACACAAGGTTTTGCAAGAGTGAATGTTGAAAATTATAAATGTATATGTTTTGAAAATAAAAAGCTTTAAAATTATTTTATTTTTATTTTAAAGTAAATGAGGCCAAGAAACAATGAATAACAAAATCAATGATGATAACTGTTCATTTTTATCCCATTGATTTTCATTGTTCACAGAATTATGTTGAACTTTTTTGTATATTGTATTCCTTTGCTCAACACTGATGTCATAAGTATGCAGTCTATAGATCACAACTGAATAAAGCCAGGCTCAACAGCCATGTTATTGATGCCACTGGCAAAAGGAGTGAGTCCAATTATTGATTTAGATTAGTTATTTGCATTCACTAATTTACAGTTTTAACTAACATTATCAGCATAATTTCAAACCCACAAAATGATCATATCTAGATAAAACCATCAAATCTAATGATGACTTATTATCTATAATTTGGCATGATTTTGAAATATGAATATAAATTCCCAATTTCTTTTAAAACTAATGAGAAAAGGAGATATGATTTATTGAATTGAGTGCATTAACTAGGAACTTGTCTTTTGTTTTTCTTTTCACTGATTTTGCTATCTTTTTAATAAGTAAAGATGGTCTATGAAGAGTGGATCTCTACTTTGATAGGATTTGACATTATTTTTCTACTGTCTCTAAAAAATATCCTTTTAATGAGATTATCTCTATCTTTCTAATTATCAGGTGTTATAACCTTGCAAAAAAATTCTTCTCTGCTAAGTGAAATGAAATGGGTTCTTCATATGTTATCTTGTGACCTCACATGAGACAATTTATGGAAAGCAATTAATTTTAAAATTTAATTCATTTCATTCACACTCAGTTACTACCAATAACTTATAGACCAAAGAGAGTTACTAAATAGGGTAAAGCTATGACTCATCAATAAGCTGAAAATTAAAGCTCTTAAAAAGAAATTGAAGTCTGGGGAAACAATATCTTTTAGCATTGTATTTTTTATTGATCATTACAAAATTTAATCCAGACCCTATCTTTGTTTTGACTACTCTAATATTAAAATGATTGCCATCCATGTGGGTATTCACTTTTATTATTGAGAACACTTCACTCTTTCCTACTTATCTGAAACTGTTTTTCTCTATATCTTTTCAAAAATTCATGATTTGTTTTCTTTCCAATTTATTCAAGTTCTTCCATGGATTTTCTTGACATCATGTGTCTTATTAATGATTCAAAATAAATTAACTTACTCTTCTTCTTCTTCTTCCTTCTCCTCCTCCTCTCTTCTTCTCCCCATTCTCTGTCTTTTCCTCCTTCTGTAATCAATCTTTTGGATGTTGATTTTCAACACTCTCTTTTTTTTTGACCCTCAACAAGAAGCCTCTTAATTACCACTACATGCTAACATCAGAGTTGTAATCTCTGCTTATTTTTGGTTGCTTCCATTTTTTGGTGGAAACATTAATTTTGCCTATTGATTCATCCAGATTGTTATTTCATATGATATACTCTGCTTATGTAAAATAAATAAGGTAACAATATACAGTCTTGCTATAGTCCTTTCCCAATCTTAAATGGATTACTGTTTTGGTCTAACTGTTGCTTCTTGGCCTAGATGGAGATTCCAGGACAAAAGTAAGATGATGTTACTCCCAACTCTGAGAACTTGTCACTTTCTCTTATGATCAAATCAAAGTCTTTAATATTGACAATGAAGCAAATATATATATATATATATATATATATATATATATATTTTTTTTTTTCTGACAGAAATGCATGCCTTCCTACGTGATGCAGGAAATTTTGGCAATTTGGCTACTCTTCCTATGCTTCTTTGAAAACACACCTTTTCTAATAATTATCTTTTTATATATTGTTGAAACCTATTTTGCAGAAAGTGTTTAAGTATAATTTTAGTGGGCTTTGAAATGAGAACAGTTCAGTTATTTGAAATTTTTTGACATTATCCTTCTTTCAGATTAATTGATCTTTTCTACTCCAGTCACCCCTACTGAATTTTCTAAACTTGATAGCATATCAAGTGCATCATTTTAACAGCATCATATTTTGGGTTTTTAAATAGCTTATCTGGAAATATCATCTTTATCAGCCTTACTTTTAGCAAAACTTCTTGAAGCCCACTTCATTCTTCGACAGCCATCATGGGTATTGATATTAAGATAAATTTGGTATAGGTTTTCTTTATGCTCTTGCCACCTCTTTTTGAGATCTTCTACTTATTTTATTTTCCTATATTTTTTTATCTTTCTAATTTTGGCATAAATATTTCCTTGTTATCTTTAGTTTTCATGAATATATCTCTTATCATTCTATTATTTTCTTCAATATCTTTAAATAGTTCATTTAAGAGAAAATTCTTTTCTCTCCTTTTTTCATCTAAAATTCTGCACATCTTTCCCATTCTCTTTCCTGTTTTTCTCATCAGAAAGCCATTTTGTGATATTGCCATTCTTTTTCTTTAATATGGCTTGTTGTGGTTGTTTCCTCCTGTGCAATATGCAAAGCTTTCTCCATAATTTTTCAGACATTATCTACAAGGTACAATCCATTAATCTATTTGTAATTTCTACTTCAAATTTACAACAAGGAACTAATTTAGAAGGGGACAGTTTTAGTACAAAAACAAATTTTCTCTCTATTTTAATCAGTAGAAATTTTACAGTAGAAACAGTAGAAATTTTGTTTGTGCAAATTTAGAAAGCAGTAAAAGAATTACTTCTTCTTAAGTCTGAACAAAAAAGTTCAACCTAACATGTGAACTTCATGTGAAC
Organism: Myrmecobius fasciatus; assembly: GCA_023553655.1. Lineage (NCBI taxonomy): Eukaryota > Metazoa > Chordata > Mammalia > Dasyuromorphia > Myrmecobiidae > Myrmecobius > Myrmecobius fasciatus. The sequence continues at coordinate 8,330 of JAJPUD010033185.1, forward strand.
TTGGGCAAGTCACTTAATCTACCTATGTCTCCTGTTTCTTCATCTATAAAATCAATAGAATATACCAGGTCTGTTTTGAGTTCCCTTCTTGCTTTAGATTAAGTTATTCTTTATTTATAAAGTGATTACTTACAGTGTATGAGGCACTATAGACATTAAGGATACAAATGGAGGAGTCTGCACTTTCTCTCACTTACATCATTTTCTATTGGGAGGGAGCAAATCACCAGTGTCTTGCCAGTGGACTCTGATGAGTTTTGAGAAGAAGGTGAGGCTGATGACTTTGCAATCTTGCCTCACTTAAATCCAATTCATTTGCAAGTCAAGACATGAGCCTCATGATATCTTTTCTCTTTAATAATGAAGGATAAAAGATAAATATTCTAATCAATCAAGACAAACACATAGAGGAGAGATTACTTAATCTATAAAGTCTCAGGGATGGTGAATGAAATTAAAGAAAAATTAAACTTGAGTAAATTGGAAAAAAAAATTGATACTATAAGTTAATTGATATGGGTTTAAATCCTTTATCAAATGATAATTCAACTTTATGAATTTAAATAAATAAAATTCCCTGCACATCAATTTCTTCATTTTTGAAATTGAGGTTTGAGTAGGTAACTTTAGATCTTCTTTCTTATACCCAATCTAAAATTTCATAATTCAGAGCACTTCTTTTTCCTTAATAAAAAGGTTGCTGTTCTAATTTGGTGAATGTTTAGAACAAATTTTATAGTTTTCTTATTGTGAGTTTTAAATGATGTGATATAGACATCTCTTAAAATATGAAACATAATTTATTCAAACATAGATGAATAAAATATTGCATCAAATACATTTATTTGAATTACTGTAATCATTTTCTAGGGTTATTTTTTGGGGGAGAGGTGACTCACTTTGAAGCACATCTGTAATCTGTGTTTAAATCAAGACTGCTGGTGGGAACTTATCATTATTTATTTGGAAAAAAACATTCAATGAATTATATTACAAACTCCTGTGTATAGAATAATTCTAAAAACCAGGTGGGATTTCAAAATAACCCTTACTTAAAGCCACTGGATAACACTATTAAAACATTTTCAGAGATTGTTCCTGTCAAAGACAAATAAACTGGCATGTGTCCCTGTATAGTGTAGCCTGGGAGACTCTAATCTTATGAACACTCCAATTCTCCAACTACCAATCTCCGTGAACATGGAAAAGAATACAAAACAAAAAATACAACTAATACTCAAGAGGTAATAACTAAGAAAGGCAATATTTTAGCCTGAAAGCAGTTCTTTTGGAAGAGAACAAAAATGATTATGCCTCTAAACTTTCAACTGCTGAATGCTGAGGGACTGATGCTTTAAAGTATTTTATAACATTGATGAGAAAAGCTCTTCTGGTAGCCATTACAGAAAAAGATAATCTCTGTGGGCTTAATTTTTTTTTTAAAAAAGGAAATATCTAACGGAATTTATTCCATCCTCATTGAAAAGAGTGACAAGAAAAAAAAATCTCCTCCTTCATGAATGTTTGTAAGAGATATGATGCTCTCATGTCATTTACCTTTTACTTTTTCTGAACACAAAAAAAGTTTCCTTTTAGACAAATTACATATCTACTGAACTCAAATTTAGAAAACTATGCATTTAGTATTGGTGGCTATTTTCATCTGGGAATTCACCCATGCTCTCTAGTATATGCCTCTTGTACAATTCAGAATAATAGTTTTGTCCTATAAAAAATAAGACAAAGCCACTTGACTTGCTTTTTCTTGTAATCATTTATATAATGGTTCCATGTTTCAGTTGTACTAAAGAATGTGTTTAGTAATAAAGAAGCATGAAATATTAATCATTAATATTTAAATGATATATATGTTTATATTAGTCAATTTCTAATATATGTATAGACATGTATCTGTTGAAGTGCTACATTGCATAATAGATAGAGTTCCAAGTTTGGAGTTATAAAAATATGAGATCAAACCTGACCTCAGACACATAAAAGCGGTGTGGCCCATGGCAAATCATTTAACACTTTTTGTCTCAGTTTCTTCATATGTAACATGTGCTATGAAGGAAATAAGGAACCACTCCAGTATCTTTGCCAAAGGAATGCTAAATGGGGTCACAAAGAGTCAGGCATGATTGAAATGGATAAATAACAAATGAGTGCTTTGCTGCAATTTCTAAACAATCATAGAACATGGAGGGCAGAGCCAAGATGGCCAACTGCAGACAGCTTTCTCTGTGAACTCCTTTGGGACGTTCCCTCAAACCCAGACAAAGAGCCTTTGAACTGGTTTTTGAATGAAGGCTCCGCCAAACATTTGGACTACAACGCACTTCTATCAAAAATCTACCTTGAAAGAACTCCAGAGAAGGTTAGCCTCAGGGGAAATCGGCCTCTGGTCGTGATCAGACTCCAGCCGGGGCGGAAGTCAGGGCTGCGATAGAGGGGCGGATTTAAGGCACCCAGGAAGCCCCTGGGAGATGCCTGGGCCACTTTGCTCTGCTTGTGGGCAGGTGCTTTGACAGATCTGCCTTTCATAAAGGGTGGATCGAGAGCAGCTGAAAATGTGGTCCTAGTGCGAATCTAGCCCCACCAGCCTCAGACCAGAAGTCAACTCGGCAAACTGCCCCAGGGCAAATACAAATTGTTGCAGTTTTCTCTGGTTTTGACCAACATCCAAACTTTAAACCATGAGCAAGAAGCAGAAGAGAGCTCTCACCATAGAAAGCTTTTACGGATAAAAAATAGAACAGTCCCCAGATCCTGACATTATGAAAACAATCCCAGATGAAGCCACAAAGGCAGACTTAAGTTGGTCTCCCTTTCAGAAGGCTTACCTGGATGATTGCATTAAGAATCTCAAAAGAGAGCTAGAAGAAGAATGGGGAAATAAATTGAGATCAGGGCAACAGAAATATCAAAAACTGGAAAATAGGACTGGTGAATTGGAAAAAGAAAACAGTTCATTGAAAAACAAAATTGGTGAATTGGAAAAAATCACCAACTCACTGGAAAATAAAAGTGGTGAACTGAAAAACAAAATTGGTGAATTGGAAAAAGACAACAATTCACTGAAAAACAAAATTGGTGAATTAGAAAAAGACAACAATTCACTGAAAAATAAATCTGGCAAAATGGAAAAAGAATGCATTGAATCAAGAAA
>JAJPUD010033188.1:0-11497 GCA_023553655.1 Myrmecobius fasciatus
CAGATGAACCCATCTTTTCTCAATCTTCATCCTCCTGGTCCTCTCTGCAGCCTTTGACACTGTTGTCATTTTCTGCTCCTTAATCCTCATTTCTCTTTAGGTTTTGGGAGCCCCAGTCCTCCTGATTTTCCTCCTATTTACCTGATCTTTCCTTCTCTTTCTCCTCAGCTAGATCCTCTTCCAGATTACACTCTCTATCTGTAGGGTTCCTAACAGTTCTGTCCTGGACTTTCTCCTCTCCCTAAATTCTACTTCATTTGGTGGTCTCCTCAGCTTCCATGGATTTAACTACCATCTCTATACTGAAGATTCTCTAAGTTACCCATCCTACCCCAATCTCTCCGCTGACCTCCAATACCTTTCAGGATGTAGAGTAGACATTTTAAGCTATATCCATTCCCTTTCCACCTAAACCCTTTCCTATTACTGTTGAAGGCATCAGCTTCTTCCCAGTCCCCTGGATTTTTCATTGTCTCTCACCACAACATATTTAAGACCTGTTGACTTCACCTTTGCTACACCACAGCCTCCCTTCTGGTGCAGACCCTCATCACCTTCCACTTGGATTCTTGCAGTAATTGGATGGGAGTCTTCCTGCCTCTGGCTATTTTCCATTCCTGGAATGCTTTTCTTCATCAACCCACTGACTTCCTTAGCTTTAAATTTCAACTAAAATTCTTTTACAGGAAACCTTCCCCAGCCTCTCAATTCCAGTGTCTTTCCCACACCTGGTTAATTCTTTCTCATTTTTCTCTATGAGGCAGTTAGCTGGTATATTAACAGAGCCACAGGGCTGGAGTTAAGAAGGCTTGAGTTCATCCAGCTTTAGACTTATTAGTATGTGTGATCCTAAGCAAGTCATTTAATCAGGCCTCAGATTTCCCATCTGTAAAATGAGCTGGAGAAGGAAATAGCAAACCTCTCTATTATCTGCCAAGAAAACTCCAAATAGGATCATGAAAAGTCAGAACCAACTGAAATAACTGAACAAATTTATCCTGTATATAGCATGCTTTGTATATATTTCTTTATGTGTTGTCTCCCTAATTAGATGGTAAGTTCCTTGAAGGCAGGGATTTTTTTCTCTCTTTTGTATCCCTAGTGCTTAGCAAAATGCCTGGCACATAACAGGTGCTTAATTAATGCACACCCATCGATTACATCACACAGTCCTAGCATTGCCAAGTACTATCACTCAGCTAGGTGGCATAGTAGAGAGAGCACCGAAACTGAGTGGTGAAGACTTGAGTTTAAATCCTACCTCAGACACTGGCTGGTTAATCTTGGGCAAGTTATTTACACTCTGTCTCAGTTTCCTCATATATAAAATGGGGATAATAAGGGGTAGTTGTGAGGTTAAAATGAAGTATTTGTCAAATGTTTTGCAAACTTTAAAGTACCATTATTCTTATTACTTCTGTTAATATTTGTGCTATTTCGTATTATTATTTCTGCTCCTAAGTATTATCACTACTTAACATGCTACTACTACTATTTAGTATTTCCAGTGAGCAACAATACTCAGTATGAATGGTTCTCAAATTTATAGGATATCAGAATTCAAAAAGTCTTTAGGGACTTTAATGCTTTTACTTTGTGGATGGGAAAACTAGGACATAGAGAGAGGAAAAGATTTGTAGCCAAAAAATGGTAGAGCCCCCCGCACCTCCGACCCAGGGGCATAGGTCCATTAGACCCCAGCAGACAGAGGAAATAGAAAACTGGATTTTGTTCCTCCCTAAGGAAGAAGGAGATCAGCACTCACCAGACAGGGTGTACTCAGTCTGCCTGATGCCCTCAATCACCATCCAGGGCTGGTCTTCCTTGAGCCGAGGCGGGCCCTCAAAGTTGGTACGTCGATATTCTAGCACATAGTGGTCGATCTTGCTGTCCTCATCTGGCATCCTCCACACCAGCGTCACACAGTTATCTGCCACCAGGGACTCTCCGAGGTCGATCTCTGGGGCACTAGGCACTGGAGAGAGTGGGGGTGTCAGGGATCAACCCGCCCATGGAGCTTGGAGCCTGGCTCCTGCCACCTGAGAAGTTTGGCATTTTCAGATTTCTACCATTTACTCCAGTCTCCCTGCCTTGCCTCCCACAGATCCCAGGATACATGCCAGTCCCCAAGGTCACCTCACCTGGTAGGAACTTTAGGGCCTGCAAAAGGCGGCGCTCCTGCGCAAAGTCTACCATGAGATGGCTCATGTTGTCGCTGACTTTTGCTTTCAGGGAAAGCCGGAACGCTGGGGCCATGGTCACACTGTGGGGAGGGGGTAGTGAGAGGAAGAAGAGGGATGGTCTGGGATCACCTGGAGGATCTGGCATCCCAGGACCCACCAGGGACCACAGGTAAGGGAATTGGAGTGTTCTCTCTTGTGCTTCCAGGGAATCCTGCCCACCCTTGGAGTTGGAAACCCTGACTTTTAGTCAGAGGACCTAACTAGACTCTAAGGCTATTTGCTGATTTTTGGTGTGATTTTAAGCATGTCAATTAACCTCACAGGGATTCTGTTTTCTTCACTGTAAAAAGATCTTTCAATAAGTGATTGATAAGAGTCCCTTATACATTCTAACTCCTTTGGGTCCCATTGAACTCCCACCTCATACTGGCCTGGAGGGGAATTTTTTGAGACATCCAATTGCAGGGGGTAGGTTGGGCATCTTCCAATGAGCAATACTATCGAAAGTAGGGAATCTTACCTGTCTTTTATCTGTTTGGCAGCCTAGAAAAAGGAAGAAGAGAGTGAGAGTCATACTTTCTTGAGCAGGATGGACCTAATCCATCATTTTATAGAGGGGAAACTGAGGCACAGAGAGAAGGTAGAATTTACTCTATGTCCCTTAATAAGTTAGCAGCAGAACTGATAAAAGCCTCAAACTCAGGCTTCCTCATTCCCTGCCCAGGCTCCTTCCACTAGAAAGTTGGGGAGGGAGAATAGGAGAGAAGGAAGAAACTTCAATGTTTTAAAGTTGAAAGCAAAGTCAGAAATCATCCAGTCAAACCCTCTTATTTTTACAAATAAGGAAACTGAGGTCCAGAGAAGTTACATCTGCTAAAGTCACTCAGCTAGTGAGCAACAGAGACAAGATTCAGACTTCAAATTCAGTGCTCTTTGCCCTACTCTAAAAGTACAAGGTATTTTATAGCCTTTACCTAATAACACACTTTTAACTTTGTGGCTGCATCTTATCCCTCCTACCAGGTGAGGCCTTGAGGTCATAAGGTGCTCCTTCAAGGCTCAGCTCAGGTGTTACCTTCTTGGAGAAGCCTTCTCTGACTTCCCCTCCACCTCCCTGAGGTCCCCGGCCCCCGCCTGACCTCCCTTGGGACAGCGCCTGGCTGCAGGTGATGCTATACTACAGTCTCCAAAGAGCTAAAAGAAATAATGCACAAAGGCAAAGGAGAGGTGTGTTGGGAGGGAGAGCAGGTGGCAACAATTAATGAAATTAGAAGAAAAATCAGAATAAACGATGCCCTTGGAGAAATGGACTTATAGCTCCACATACATCCTTACAATACCAGGAGAAGCGGAGCACCCCCCAGCACCTTGGGGGGATCCCTTCTCCTGCACCACAGGAGAACAGAACAGACAGGTACATAGATTATAGTCTGCATTGTTAGAGGCCAGTGAGATCCCAGATCCATGTGAGTAGGATCTCAATTATATTATAATTTACATCGTAGTTATTATGTGTGTATATGTATATTTGACTAGAAATTCCTTAAGGGTAGAGGCCTTATTTTTCATCTATGTATCCATAGCACTGGGTACAGGGCCCTGCATACAGCAGACACTTAAAAAATGTTTGAATCAATTCAACAAGCATTTATTAAGTGCCTACTGTATACAGCACATGTTGTTAGGTGCTAAGAAATACATAAATGAGCAAAACTTTCTCACAGAGATCATAAGAGGAAGAAAGAATTTTCTTTGTATATTTTTTTTTTGTGTTTGCTTATTTATGTTCATGTTGTATCTTCCAGGAGAATTTATGCTCTTGAGGATGGGAGCTGATTTTGCCTTTACTTGCTGACATCCGGTGAATAGTATGAACTGAGAAAATGCTTGTTGGAGGAATCAAAAGAAATAACAATTCCCATGTTTAAGTCAGTGTTTTAAAGTTTATAAAGGGCTTTCCTCAGAATAGTGCTGTGAGGACAGCAGATACTATTATTTCGGTTTTACAAATGAGGAAATAGAGGGAAAGTGATTTACTTAAAATTATCCAGGCAGAAAGTTCCAGCACCAGGCTTTTAACTCCAGGCCTTCCAACTCCCCCCACCCCCACCTCATACTGACAAAGGGAACAGCATCTGGTAAGAGGGTAGGTACAACTTGAAACCACAGACTGAATCCCTAGATTTGGGGTTGAAAGGTGCCTCAGAGGTCATCCAGTCCAACAGCATCACTTTTCAGCATTCTTCCATTTTCCATTCTTCCAGGGTTTCCAAACCTGCCTTCTGGAGCCACCAATCCAGGGATTACTTCTGTTCAATAAACTTGTATGTTTTATGGAGGAAAAAAGCTCTGGGTTCAGAACTGGAAGGCTTGGGTGTGAATCCTAGCTCAATTATGTCTAGTTGCATGAAGTTGCCTTAGTCATTCTCCCTCAGTTTCTTTAGCTCTCAATTAGGAATAGTAACTTATGCAACTTATACTACTTAAGGTGGAAAGCACTTAAAATGTCAAGGAAAGGCTTTATTGCTGTGATTAAATACTTGCCCATGTATGCAGGGCAGCTAGGTGGTGCAGTGGACAAAGTGCTGAGTCTGGAGTCAGGGAGACTCATCTTTATGAATTCAAAACCAGCCTCAGATACTTATAGCTAGGTGATCCTGGGCAAGTCACTCAACACTGTTTCCTCAGTTTCCTCATCTGTAAAACAGGCTGGAGAAGGAAATAACAGACCACCCTAGGATCTTTGCCCAGAAAACCCCTAAACAGGGTCACAAAGATTCAATGGAAATGACTCAACAACAATAACCATGTATGTTAAATCCTTTGCAAACCTGAAAGTACTTTCTTAATGTAGCTGCTTTTGTTTTTGTTGTTTCCATTATTGCTATTGTCCATATGAGGCTGGGTCCCCAGCCTTCTTGAGCAGCCCCTACCCCACCAAGGCTCTCCCCACCTAACTGCAAGCATGATCTCAAACCTGAGGAAAATCCTGGTTGTCTGCTCCCTGTAGGGTCTGGTTGGCTGTTTCCAGAAGTTCCTCAGAGCTCTCCAGAGCTTTGGTGCAGGCTGCCAGCTGGTTCTGATGGGAAGAGATAGGGCAGAAGAGGTAAGGTCAGTCAGACAAACCCTGAAGTGTCCCCATGCTCAGGACCAGGCTCTGTGCTGAGCACCAAGTTGCTACAGATTTGGAAAAGGGACTAAGCAAAAGGAGCCACAAAGCTTTGGGGCCCACTGAGCAGGACAGCCAGGAAGAGAAGGAAGCAAAGTAAGCTTTTCTTTAAGGTTTTTACTCAAGGACTTGAAGGTAGACTTCTAGCTGCAAGTGTCTTGCTTCCCAAATTATCTCATTTCCATTTTTACATATCTTTATATGTAAATAATATCTTGCTCTTGATGCTTGACTGTAAACTTTGCAAAGGCAAAGATTATTCCACTTTTATCTTTGTATAACCAGCATCTAGCACAGTACCTGGCACATTGTAGATACTTAATAAAAGTTTTTTGACGGAAGGTCTTTAGAAATAAAGTGAGCCGGGGCAGCTAGGTGGCACAGTGGATAGAGCACCAACTCTGAAGTCAGAAGGACCTGAGTTCCTAGCTGTGAGACCCTGGGCAAGTCACTTAACCCCAATTGCATCAGCAAAAAATAAAAAATAAAAAATAAAGTGAGCCAACTTTTACATTTTACAGATAAGGAAACTGAGACTTGTAATGGTTAATTTGGACCAGATCACACAGTAAGTGGCAAAGCCAAGATTCTCAAAATCACAAAATTTCAATGGTACAAGGAACTTTGAAGGCAAAAAGCAACATATCATAAGCCCAAAGAGGAATCATGGATAGTCACTGCCAAGAAAGATTTCAGTTAATATAAAAAAAAATTCCTAACAATTAGTATCCCAGGAAGAAGAATAGGCTTTTTTGAGAGGGCAGGAGGGAGCAATGGGTTTGAAGGCTATTGAGGTAACTCCTATTGAAGTATCCAGATTGGATAATGTCTCGGATCCCTTTCAGTTAACAAAGTCTTATGATTGAACTGGGCCTTAATGGGATGAAAAAGGCTTGAAAGGCAGCAAAATCAAACTTTACTTATTGAATCATAAATTTAGACCTGGAGGAGACCTTACAGGTCTTTTGTTTCACCCACATCCATTTTACAGATGAGGAAACTGAGGACTAGAGAGAAAAAATTTTCCTCAAAATCATTTAACAAATAAGTGATAAAGCTGAGATTTGATTCCAAGCCTCTTCAATTCCAAATCCAGTATTTTCTCACTATAGCTATATTGGCTATTCAGGGGAAAGAGAAAAGTCAGATCAGGCTTGAGGGAAAAGGGCATATAGGGCAGCAAAGGAAAGAGAAAGCTAAAAAAGGGAGATGGGGGAAGGGTATAAAGGGCAGCAAATGCCAAGCTGCTGACATTGGACTCCCATTGTCAGCAGGAAGAGCTTCCTGAGCTGGGGCAGAATGTCACCAGAGCTGGTCATTAGGCAGACTAATCTAGTAACCTGACATGGGGCATTGGGGAGTTAGAAAAGCTCCATGGAAGAAGTACAACATGAGCTTGAGTTTAAAGGAAGGGTAGAATTCAGATGCAGAAAGACTAGAAAAGAAATAGAACAAGGGGGAGACATGTTGTACTGCAGTTCCACCTCTGCCTTTTGCTGATCTGTGAATATGGAAAAATTCCTTCATTTCTCTGAGCCTCAGTTTCTACTTTTGTGAAATAAGATAATAAAACTGTAATCACTTATCTCATTAGGTTGTTGTGAGGATCAAATGAGAATGTATGTATAACTAGATCCAGGTTAGTATGATTAATAAATCCCCTGAAGTGGGTGCATTATTCAAATCTGCATTGCAATTTCCATTGGGCTTGATAAGGCAACTCAATAATACAGGTTAAATTGATTTCAGGGCCACAGGTTTTAATCAATGACTATATTTTACATAATTTTAACTTCAACAAGTATGGATTGGAATAAAGGGGATTCTTTATTTGTATTATTCTGGACCTAGTTATAAAGTGTTAATATTCAAATGGTATAAACATAAATATAAACTTATCATCACTATAATGCTGGTACAATGGTCTAAGCTAGTGATAGATGAAGGTGGAATCCTCAGAATTCTAGATATAGAATTGGAAAAGACTTCCTAAAGCAGCTAAAATCCAACCGCCTCATTTTAGAGATGAAGAAATAGTCTCAGAAAGGAAAAGTTACTTGTTTAAGGTTACACACTGCCCCAGAAAGGAAGAGAGGTTTCTAAAGGGAGAGACATTTGCAAAGGTCTATGGGAAAGAAAGAAGTAGGACTGGATTAGGGATCCCACTAAAGCTTCTCACACTTTACTAACCTTGCACCCCCTTCTCTTGGATCGGAAGTTTACTTTCAGAAAGAGCAGATTTACCTGGAGCTCATAGATTCGGCTAGCACGATCTTGTTTGATCTTCATCAGCATGCCCTCCTTCAGCTCATCCAGCAGTGAGAACAGTGACTGGAATTCTGCTTCCAGGTCCTCCTGGACCTTGTTGGAGTTAGCCTAACAGGGGAGTGGTTTGGAATCTTAGAACAGTAAATGTCAGCTGAAAGGCTCTTAGAACATAGATCATAGAATGAATGTTAGAGTTGGGAGGGCTTAGAACACAGAATGCCAAAGCTGGAAAGAACCTTCAAGCATAGAAAGTGGGATCTGGGAAAGACTTCAGAATATCTAATCTCAACTGTTCCCAGGAGGCTGATCCACACCCCTTGCCCTTTTCCCCATTTCCTCCTACCTCCACATTCAGCAGCATCTGTTTCAGGGCATAGATGAAGTTTTGTATCTCTTCATTCTTCACTGCCAGAGTTGTGATGATCTTCTTCAGTGCTTCCTGTGCCAACACCCAAGACACAAAGCCCCATCCTCACCTGAAGCCTATCTCATCCTTCCCAGCCTAAATGATCTACAAAATCCTCTAGGATCCCCATGTCCCAAGACCCAGGGATTCAAGGAAAACACATGAATTTGTGGGAATTGAATCTAGATGGGAAGTAGGGAGGAGTACAGAGCTTGGAAAGGGGTGATGGCGAGAGTGAAAAGAAGAGCTAGAGAAATGAACAGCTTAGAAAGCCAATAAACTGGGAGATGAAGGGATGCGATTGAATAGCTGTGGCTAAGTGAGGGAAAGGGAATAGGCTTGGGGGGGGGGCGCAACAACCTGTATAAGGGATTAATGCTCAGGGTAAGGGAGCTCCCTCTCCTCCCAACCCAGCTTCCAGGCTGCAGCAGCAATGCGGGTCTTCAGCATGGTGGGCGGGACTGGGGCTGCCCCAACTCTTGCTCCAGGCCAAGTGGCTGGGGTGGGGGAAACACTTGGATCTATTCCTAGAAGGGGTTCCTCCCCGCCAGCCCTCAAGAAACCATTATTGTCGGCCCCGCAATCCCACATCCCATGCCGAACTCTAGGCCTGCCTGAGTCAGGGAGGGGGCAGAGAGTAGGCTGCTGCAGCACCTGGTGCAACGCGTGCCCCGCCCCGTCTCCCATCTACCCCCCCACCATCACCCCGGCCCTGGCCCCTACCTTTTGATCCCCCATGGCGCCCGGCCCAGGATGCTCGCAAGAGCCCCGGTGCGCGCAGCCGCAGCCGCAGCCGCCACCGCGCGCCCCTAGGCACAAAGGTGCCCAGAACCCATCGCCCAGCCTGGGACTTAGGTCCTCTCCCACCCCCAGCCTCGCCGCTCCATCACCGCCCCTACGGCGCAGGCGTATAGGCCGAGGCATCTTGGGAAATGTAGTCCTAGACTAGAGAGGGGACCCCTGGCTCATGGAAGGGTAAGGATATTCAGAACTTAGATGGTAAAATATCAGAGCAAGATCGGGTCCTAGAATCTAATATCAGATATATATAGGACACAATCTGACTCCAATCTACCTTTTCCGAATTTATTTCATTTTATTCCTCTGCTTTCATCCTACATTCCATTATTCTGGCCTGACTTACTAGATCTTCCTTGACCTAGACATCTCTTCCTTCTTTCTCTGCAAGAGCTCTCACCTATGTCTGGTACAGTCCACTGAGCTCCACATTTAGGATCTTTATCTTCCTTCAAAACTCAACTGCCGAGCCATTTCCTCTGTTAAGCTTTATTGGTTTTCTCCCACTCTCACCACCATACTCTTCCAGTTACTACTGCCATCTTTCCCTTCTCAAATTACCTCCTGTCTATTTTCCTACATGCTGCATTCTCCCAGTAGAATGCAAGTAAGGTTCTTGAGGTCAGGTTCTATTTCGATTCTGTCTTTATATCACTAGCACTTAGAACAATGCTTTATAGACAGAATGAACTCAAAGGCTTTTTGTTTGTTTTGGTTTTTGTTTTTTAAGTTGAATTCATCAGGACATGAAATTTCAGATCTTGAAGGACCTTAACACTCCAGACATAAGTGATCAAAGAACACAGAACCCAGCCCATCAGAGCTAGAAGAGTTCTTAGGATGTTGGTTCTGGGAAGAACTTGAATTGAAGAAGACATTGAATGGCAGAGCTGAATGGGTCCTTAGAAACTCAAGGATGGTAGATCATAAGTTTAGAGTTGCAAGGGACTTTAAAGATAATTTAGTGTAGGAGAGGAGTTTTTCAAAATGTGGTGATCAGATTTCCTTCCAGGCCATCTGAGGAGTCAAGATTATTTTCCTAATAACACTATGTTTTTATTTCTAAAATAGTAACTATCAATAGATGTAGTCCATATCAGCAAATGAGGGGATCCTCAAAAAAAAATTAAGACATTTAAAATTTTGAGAATGGCTCATCTAGTTCAGTCTTCTTGTATTGCAAATGGGAGAAATGAAGAGGAAAGGAGGAGACACTCCAACAGCTGCTAGGTCTCCAGAATACTAACAAAGGTCTTTTTCAATTGTCTTCTTGCTGCTCCTCATACAAGACATTATACGTCCCATTTCTTTGCCTTTACATAAGCAGCCTCTTCTTATCACTGCCTGTTAGAATTCCAGTTTCCTTCAAAACTCAACTCAAGTTCCACTTTCTACATTAGACCTTTTTCCCTAGACTCAGTGCTCAATGCCTCTCCAACAACACTCACCATTACCTTGTATTTAGTTTATTTTTTGTTTTGTTTTGCAGCCATGTTCAGCATTTCGTTACATCATTTGAAGTTTTCTTGGCAAAGATAGCAGAATAGTCTGCCATTTCCTTCTCTGGCTCATTTTACAGATGAGGAAGCTGAGGCAAACAGGGTTAAGTGACTTACCCAGAGTCACACAACTAAGAAGTATTTATTTAAGACTGAATTTACTTGACTCCAGGTCCTGAGCTTTATTCACTGTGCTATCTAGCTACTCTGTCTTGTATTTAATTTGTATTGTTCAGTAGTTCCATCATACTGTCCATAGAGTTTTCTTGGCAAAGATACTTGATTCGGTGGATTAAGAAAAACAGGTTAAATGATTTGCTACGTTAAGTCATACAGCTAGTAAATATCTGAGGTCAATTTGAACTCAGGTTTTCCTAATTCAGACCTCTATCCACTAAACTGCCAACTGCCCCAGTAGCCCCCTGTTAACTTGTATAAATTTTGTATATACTGTATTTATGTTTGTATTCATGTTGCTTCCTCTGATACAATGTATGGACAGAAACTGTTTCTTTTTTTGTCTTTGCATTACTAACACTGAGTTTGGTACATAATAAGTTCTTAATAAATACTTGTTGGATTACTTGATTAATTGATTGAATAAAGAATTGAAGGGCAATTTTCAACTTCCCAAATCTACCATCATTAGTTCTTCTGGAAATTGGCTCAAAGCAAGTTTCTCACTCTTGCCTTAGTTTCCCAATTTATGAAATAAGGGAATCGTATTGGTGGATATTGAAGAGAATTTTTACTTCTGACCTTATGTGTTTAAGAAATCATCTAACTTAAAAATTAGATCTTGAGATTTTTATTTTGTTTTTATATTGCTTAGATTTTCCTTGTATCTCCTACCACTGCCACCTAGAGCTATCCCTTAGAAAAATATTTCAAAGAGAGTGAAGTGGAAAAAAAGTACAAAACTAATATATAGGAAAAAAAATGGATGTTATATACAGTGTTCCACCCCCATATACATAATGTTCCATTCTCTTCAATAGAGGAGGAAGGCATCTTCTCAGTTCTTCTTTGGGGTCAACCTTGTTCCTTATCCCTTTCAAAAATTAATTTTTTATTGCTTGTGGTTGTTCAATCCATTTTCAGTATATGATTACAACCATTGTTTTCCTTACTCTGCTTACTTCAATTTGCCTAATCTAAGTCTTTCCATGTTTCT
>JAJPUD010033189.1:0-11497 GCA_023553655.1 Myrmecobius fasciatus
TATATGACGATCAATTCTGATGGACATGGCTCTCTTCAACAATGAAATGTTTCAAACCACCTCCAATTGTTCACTGAACAAAGCCATATACACCCAGAGAGAGGGATGTAAAATGTGGACCACAACATAACATTCTCATACTCCTTGATTGATGTTTGCTTACATTGTGTTTCCTTTATGTGATATATCATTTGTGTAGATAAGATTTTTCTTGCACAACAATGATAAGTTTGGAAAAATGTATACATATATACGATTTGCCAATATTTTAACATAATTAACATGTAGTGGATATCCTGCCATCTAGGGGAGGGGTGGGGAGTTGGGGGGAAAAATTTGTAACGGAAAGCTATGTAAGGGTTATTGTTGAAGAATTACCCACACATATGTTATGCAAATAAAATAAAATTTTAAAAAATAAATAAATAAATAAATACTCATCATTTAGTTTGGATTGTCAGACTTGGTGACATAGAATAGGGCAAAATAATTCTTAAGTATGAAGAGCTTTAATTTATTTTTCATTGCTGATAAATTCACCCTTTTAATTTTTAATGCTTGTGATTTCCTTTATTTCTTTTCTTTTTCTAACTAAATTAACCCAAGTTTTATCTATTTTGTTGAGTTTTTTTCATAAAACCAACTCTTAGTTTTATTTATTAGTTCAATAGTTTTCTTAATTTCAATTCCATTATTCTTTCTTTAGGTACTTAATTGGAGGGGAGGAGGCTGTTCTTTTTCAAGCTTTTTTAGTTGTGTGTCAAGTTCATTGATCTCTTTCCTTATTTTATTCATGTAATTATGTAAAGATATAAAATTTAGCTATATCTTCAAAGATATATGGCAGAGGGTAATCCTATGAAGAATAAAAGAAGTAAGGCATCTAGGCTTTCAAAGGAGACAAATTCTTGAAAACAAAATATTAAATTTATTAACTCAAGTATTTATACAAATTGACCCACAGTTTAAATACCCAACAAAAACAACTAGAAGTTCTAAATCAAGGAGAGAAACTTTACTTCAGTTTACAAGAATAAAACCTCAGTGCCTGCAGTTTGTCTCTTCCTACTTTCCTATTAACCACAAAAATTTGTCTTCTGATCTTGTTATTCCAACAAAACTGCCTTCTTCAAAGTGAAGAATGATCCTTTAGGATCCAAATCAAATGGCTTTTTCTCAATATTCATTCTCTTTGAGCTCAGGGCAGCCGTTGACACTGTTGATCCCTCTTTTCTCCTGGATGTTCTCTTCTCTCAGTGCTTTCAGGATTCTACTCTCTCCTCATTTTCCTGTTATATATATTTTTTGATCATTCTCTCTCTGCTTTGATGGATTCTCCTCCAGATCATACCATATAACTATGGCAGGGCCTCAGAGTTATGACCTGGGCTCTTTTCTCTTCACTTTCTATACTGTTTCACTTGCTGATCTTATTAGCTCACATGAACTTATCTTCTCTAGGCTAATGATTCTCAAATCTACCTATCCTGTTTCCATCTCTCCAACTCACCTCTTATGTTGCATTTTAACTGCTTTCCAGGTATCTGGAAAGCTGGGAATAGAACTGCCATCCATCAATATGCCTTGATGAAAAAAAGGCCAAATAATTTGAAAGGAAATGTAGATTTAGGAAAAAAAAGGGGGGGAGAAAATCCTTTCTTAAATAAAGACCCTAAGACTTTTGCCCTACTTTCCATTCAGAAAGTCAAAACAGAGCATTTAGGACACTGGTGAGATGTACAATGAATTATCATTGTTGAAGGATGAGACTTCCCAATAATGAGTTTCCTAGAGAAGGAACTATTAATGAAGAAGACTCAAAGAAATATAATTATCAGAAAATACAGACAAGTCGATAATGACTCCCTTTCTTACATAGAGCCTCTGAACCCCATAACCCTGCCCAAAATCAGACAGTCCAATCAGAAGAACAAGGGGTACCAATAGGATACAAGTACTTGGCATAATCAATCTTTCGGGATGATGAGATTTGCACATAAAGAATTTCCTAGAATAAGAAGGCATAACTAAGAAGTCAGAAAACAGACATAGGCAAGGATTAGGTAAAAAAGTTTAAAAGCTTTGCCTGATGGCATGAAGAAATTGTAATGGAATTAGTCAATCAACCAGAAATGTTTGAACTCACTCTCTCAAAAGTGGAACAAATAATAGCTCCATGATTTATCTTAGTAATTTTTTCCAGATGATAGAGATAAAAAACAGGGGCAGCTTGTTGACTAAATTTGATTCTTCACTTAGCAAAAGGAATTGTTACTTGGCCTGGATAATGAAAATGTGGAGAATAAGTAACATTTTCTCCTAAAAGTGATGGAGGTTAAGAAATCCAGATGTCCAATTATACAAAAGGACAGTTGCATTATTGCTCAAATGATTAAATTCAAAGAGAAACTGTAGAGAGTTCCACAACAATGTAGCAGTTCTCCACTCTAGTATCCAGGCTTTTGTGTTCAGTTTTTGAATTTTCTTTTCTATTCATATCACTGAAAATAATATATTGAATGATCATCAAGTTTGTAGCAACTACAAAGTTAACAGAGGCTAATGCTGTGGAATTCATTCAGAAGTTCCCATTCTGTTATTGAAGTCCCTAATAACTCCTCTGTATAGGGGCATGCAGATGTGCAAACCCACATATGCACACACACACACACACACACACACACACACACTCCACACCCTTTCTTCATTAATCTGAAAGAATAGGCAATTTCATTTCTACCTTCTCCCTCTATTTAGTGTTTATATGCCAATAGCTATTGAATAATAAATAATGCCAATTGCAAATGAATAAGTACTAATTTATTGAATGATTAGAAAATTGAAGAAAAGAGAAATTAATACAGCAGGTTTTTCTTTGATAGCATTAGAATTAAAACCCTGATAACAAAAAATAAAAAAAAATTATGCTCCTTCCCTGATAGGCAGTAATGGCATTGTACCTATGTCACTGCCCTGGCTAATGGCCTCCCAATCCATCATGACATGAACACAATTCTAACTGGTTTTAGGGAGTATAGCAGGGTCACATCAGTTGTCATGGGATCCTGATGCTGAGATTCTGCTCAAGTAGAAAACTGGCCCTTTGTATTTACAATCTTATGAGAAGATGAAAAAGTTATTATTTTTCAGTATTAAGCCAACTGAGTAGAATTTTTATATTCTCATTAACATGCTTTCAGAACAAGAAGTTGTCTCCTGCCTAATGACTTGGAAGATCAAATTCAGGGTTTTCTGTTTTTGCTGGATTTGGAATTAGGATTCAATACACTTTGGCTATACTCTCATTGCCCACACTTGCTTACCATCCTAAACCACCATCTCTCCCCAGTGGGATCCAGAAATACCTCAGAAAGTTCAAGGCACCAAGGTGTGATGTGTCTGATGAAATGGTCTGGTGTAGCAATGGATACTCATTATCACTGTCATTGAAACGAGCTGACCAGAGAATGATACATAAATAGAAAAAGTGAGATGTTACTTTGTTTAGATGTTACTATAGTATAGTGGGATAGATGTATAGAGTATAGATGTTACTATATTCTGTAGAATACAAGGGATTTTATTTATGTCTTCTAAATCTCACTGTGTGACTTCCCCTATTCCCTAGGCCACAACTATCACTCATTTCAATTGTGTTAAGCAAATATTACAGTCAGACTTAGTGACTTGTTATATTTCCCTAATTGCTCTTTATATGTAGGGATAGATGGGGACAAAAAAACTGCTAGAAAAAAATGTGGGTTTTTTTTCAACTTTATGTCTAGTTGAAAAGAATTTGGTCCAATATTGAACCAAATCTGTACTGTAAAGTACTTCTATTCTGGTTAATACAATGACCCCCAACAATTCTAAAGGAGAAGTGATTTTCCCAAAGTTTCTACCTCCAAAGAGAAAACTAAAAAGCTCTAAGTTTACATCAAACTACATGCCTTTTACCTTTTTTTTGTTTGTTTTTACAACATGACTAATTAGAAAATATTTTCATGATTCCCTATATGTAATAGGAATCATATTTCTTACATAACAAGAAGGTAATGAAGGGGGTGGAGGGACAAAGAGTATTTGGAATTGAAAATAATAATTAAAAAATATTCTTTCATTTTGTCTTCTTAGTGATAATGTAGAGTACTATCAATATCCTTATTTTATGTTTGAATACAATGAAATTAAACATTCACTTGACTATGGTCACAAAGCTAGTAAGGATCTGCAAGTAGAATTTCAACTCTGTTCTTCCTGATTCTAATTCTAGAGCTTGCTCCATTGTTCCACTTAGAATACTAAGTACATGAGAGAAGTTGTTGTCTCACTATCTTCAGCAGGGGTCACATCATGTGAAAGTATTGTTCAAAGATCTGGAAACCTAATTTTATAAACATATAGACACAGTATACATGTATATTTCTTTTGGTCCACAACTAGTCTATAATTTATCAAGAGGTGCAAGACATATTCTGCATAGATGCTGCCTTGCCTTGCAAACAAAAGTGGTGCTAGCAAATATAATAAGCCCTTGATATCTCCTTCTGCTTCCTAAGGCGTTTTCTTCTTCCTCTCATAAAGGTATATAAAGAACTACATAGTCATACCTATGAAGGCCTGGAACTCTCCATAAGTTCTATTCCCTTAATAGAAGTCTTGTATATTCCTATCCTAGATTTTATGAAATACACCTGCAGATACTATCAACTCTGGGGAAAAAAGGAAACAAAAAACACAAGCCTCAGAAAATGAAAATACTTGGGCCTAGATGGGTCCAAAGACTAATATTAACAGGACCAATTGGACAAAGGAGAATGAGTTATAACCAAGGGAGCATCTTGGCTGGAAGCTCAATCAATTGCCCTAATTTTCCACATTGCCTCTCCCTAAGTGACCCTTATTTCTTCCCAAAGTTTCAGTCAAACAAGAAAAGTTTGTTTTTTCCCTCGCCTGCTCTTTAGTGATCCACTGGAGATTATCAATAATCAATAATCTTGGTTAAAAGCTATAACCACCTGGGACAAAAATGAACTTTCTCTTAGACGTGTCCTAGATACCCTGACAAATGCGGTCATTTCTCAACAGTTAGCATGATAATTAAAACCCTGGGGAGAAATGTGCTTGGGTATGAAAGCCACTATAAGGGCAATCCTGTCCCTGCCCTCTGTGTATATGCTTTTCTTTTCTTTTCTTTTCTTTTTTTTTTTTTGCTTTTTGCTGAGGCAATTGGGGTTAAGTGACTTGCCCAGGGTCACACAGCTAGGGAATATTAAGTGTTTGAGACCAGATTTAAACTCAGGTCCTTCTGACTTCAGGGCTGGTGCTCTATCCACTGCGCCACCTAGCTGCCCCTCTGTATATGCTTTTCAAACACTGCTTGCTACTGTTCTATTTTCTGTTTGGGGGAAAGAAACCAGCCTGGTAAGTGACTATGCCTTAATACCAGAAACAGGGAGTAGTAACTGGAGATTCTCTTTCTTATAAGACCTAGAGCCTAGTACATGAGATTATTGAATACTTGGCCATTCAATAAGCATTGTAATCACAAAGAAAAACAAAAAAAATAATTTATTTTTCCAGAGATTCAAAGCTTAATTGGATAGACAACTCTGTACGAGTAAGTGATACATTGATTGTGTATATGATCACAGAAAAAATATTAAGACTTTGGCTGACTTAGAAAGACTTCTTCCATCAGGAGGGACTTTGGCTAAGTCTTAAAAGAAGCTAGGAGAGCCAGAGAGGAACTTACAAGTGTGAGAGATTGAGTGAATTAAGGAAAGGAAATCATTATTCCTATTTTCCTAGGGTTTATACCTAGGGATAAATCCCACAAAATCATAATGAAAACAAATGAGCACTCCCCTGATATCTAGAACTGAACTTATGCCTGCTCCAGAAGTGGCTAAAAGAGTTCTCCATTCTCTCTGCTTTGGGCTACACCTTTGATGGGTAAAGGGAATAGATCATGGGGAAATTAGTAAAAAGAGAGCCTGACCTTGAGATAATTTGTGCAATTGGCATCCTCAGTCACACACATGCTGGGTTTTAGTTATATTCTGAAGAGAAGACAGGAACTGGGATAAGTTATAGTCAGACTCATCCCAGGGTGAAGAATACAATTTCCATTATCTAAGACAAGCTCTATTAATGGGCACAGACATAATCTTTGATGTTATGAACTGCCCCACATGTTCAGAGGCTGGGATGTCTCGCTAGGATTGGAAAAGAGTATGAAAGCAAAGACCCCTGGCTTCTGCACTCACTTGCTTCTCATCCTAATCCATCACTTTAAGGTGGTCAAGTACTGTCCTCTGTACTCTGAGGGAATGTGAGCAAAAAACTGAGACTTTGGGGGAAAAAAAAAACCTTTTCAAATACCTCTGAAAGATAGTATATGTTCTTTATCCCTTTTCAGTAATTTAGAGTCTGTTGATTTAGGGTACAACACTGATACACAAACTGAGAGGTCACTGACTTCATTTATGTCTTCTAAATATCACCATCATTTATTGGTTTTCCCCTATCCCAGTACCATCTGTGTTTCCATTTGTATTAAATATGTATATGTAGGTATGTATTTATGTATACATATATATGCATATATGCATACATACAAATCTACCAATATATTGACATAGATAAGTATATATATATATATAATGTATATAAGTGTTTTATTGACTTACTACATTAAAAACAAAGTTATTTATACATGGATAAAATAGATTTCTGTCCTCCTGGAATAATAATGTCTGTCTAAACAGCATGATGCTGAACTGGAAAGAATATTCATTTGGGAGTTAGAGGAAAGGAGCTCAGATTCTGGGTGGATTATTTACTGGGATCTATATTACTTTGGGGGAATGCCATTCCTTCTTTAATCTACTATTTCATCATTATAAAAACATATAGTAATGATTTGGACTAATTAAACTCCAAATTTAATTGTAGATGTAATTCCTTGCTTTCTTCACTGAGTTAGGAAGGATTCTATTATTCTCCCAATGACTAACACAGTGAATGTCCCTCAGTTACCCATATTACCAACCTAATTCATTTGAGAGTGAGATGCTACAAAATCTGAAATTTTATTTAGGGTTTGTTTAATGTTCTGTTAGCAGGATTAGAAAAGCTACTGAACAGAAGAGACTGGCTAATTGAAATGATGAAAGTCTCAGAAAATAACTACATGTAAGTTCTTAAACACTTATTCTGTGATTAAATTTTCTTTAAAATCAATTATGAATAATTGGGTTATTTTATGATTCTCTGTCTCTCAAGGTAGAAAAAGAAACTTAATTATATGCTAGTACCTGATCTTAGAAGATCAAATTATGTAATTTGCATTCACAAAAATCTCCATGATTAAAAAGCATGAGGAATAAACTCAACACTCATATGTGCTTGAAGGAAAATGGTTCCCCCAAAAAAACCCCTTTCTAAGTTGAAATTGTCATTAACAAAGCATTTCTTATATCCCCACTATGTTTCCCAAAAAAAGTGCTTAGAAAGATGGATCAAAAGAAAGAAAGAAAACAGTATCTGCTCTCTAAGAAGCTCACAGTATCCTGGGGAAGAGTGCCTCCAAGGAAAACTTACTAATTTTACAGTATTAATTGCCAATATCAACCAAGGAAAGATGCTGTCATTAGGGAGAATAAGAAAATACTTCTTGTAGAAGATAGAATTTTGCAGGAGCCTTTCAGAAAGTCGGGGAAGTTAGGAGGAAGAGAAGATAGACAATATTCCAGGCATGGGGGACTACAAATGAAAATATATGGATTTCAGAGGATAAGTACCTTGATCAAGGAACAGCAAGGACAGTTTCCTTGAATCACTGTCTATCTGGGGAGGCATATGAGTTAAGCAGACTAGAAATGTAGGAAGGGATCAGCTTGTAAAGGGATTTGAATCCACACAGTGTAGTTTATATTTGATTTTGAATGTAATAGGAATGTTTAGTTTAAACAAAAGGTTTCTTGATATAATTAGACCAGAATTTTAGGAAAATTGGTTTTACAGGCAAGAGAGGGATGGACTAAGAAGGGAAGAGAATTAAATTAGGAAAATTATGTAGCAGCTTGGACATGAGATGATCATGACCTGCAAAAGAATGGTGGCAGTACCAGAAGAGAGAAGAGGGTATATGTAAAACATGACACACAAAAAAAAAATTTAAAGGATTTGACAACAAAATGGACAGAGAGCTCAGCAAAAAGGGGAGAAGAAATAATGCTAATCAAATTTTAAATTATTTTTGTATAAAGTTCTAAACTAAGAGGATGGTTCTTGGAAAGCCATGTGAAGGTGCAACATAAATTTACAGTAGATTCAATCAACATAGTTCAGTGATTTTCTCCAACTTCTTTGAGTAAAGTAGAGTAGGATCAAAGGCAGAAGTAATTGTTTACTGAGTTTTTATAGGGCAAAACCTGTAATAAGGCAGGGAGTTAGGGACTTTAGAGTTGAGGACAGTATAGAGGTCAATGGGTTGATTAAAGGGATGGCAGATTGGAAAGATGGAAGAGAAGCTAGGCAAGGAGAGAAACACTGTAAACCCATCAGTGACCTCACTGAGAAAAGTAAAAAGTACTTGCAAATGTAGAAACCAACTATCAGAATTTTGATTATACCATGGATTTGAATCCACTGATATTCAAACCAGGAATAGTACTGAAAGATAGTGAAAGAGTTTAGAAGTAACAATGGTGTATTCAAGACTATTTCCACATCTTAGTCATCACCAGTGAGTCAATGGGAATTAAAGGACATACAAAGAGTGATGGAAAGGGGAAGCAGATAGACTGTTATGAGAAGAGAATCAGATGTCAAGGAGAAGTAACAGATGGAAGGAGTTGGAAAGGAAAAAGACAAGTTAAAAACTACTTTGTTTCCTATAAAATAAGCACTGAAGAGAGCACCATGGAAGGGTGAATAGCTTTGGAGAGAAGCATTGGCAGTAGGAGGCAGAAAAGATAAGGGGAATAAGAATAAAGGAAAGGGAGATCAGAGATGGAAAAATTACACCAGAATACTCTAAATCATTGGAACTGAGTGAGAATGCTGAGATGACACTTTGTTTTGATCCCCAAACTTTCTCAGAAATCTTCTATCATTTTCAAGGGAGCTTTTCTGAAACTACTTGTACTGAGCAAATCTCCTCAACTGATTTCTCAGCTATAGAACAGACTCCAGATGTGATCTTTTTGGATTCCAGAATTTAATGGGGAATTTACTTTCAATATATACATCTAAAGTTGTGTTTCTTCCCTTCTCTGAGATATATTTTCTATCTAGGAGGAGGTAGTGCAAATGGGTAATTCACATAAATACCTGAATAAGTTTCTAAAGGATTTGTAAGATAGGTAGCTCATATCCAGAGAGCAGAATTGCCTGTATAATCACCCATGTCCTAAAATCTGGGCAGCAGGAGATAAGAAAAGAAGTCCTCATTCCTTGCAGAATAAATGTAATGATTGCTACCAATTGTTTCCAATGTGGCCATCCTGAAACTGAGCAACTTGAGAAGATATACAAAAAGAAACTAATTAGGGAACCTCACCAGCATGGAATCCTAAGTACCACAGACCTCAGTGTCATAAAATAGAAAAAAAAAAGTTTCAATAATAAGCATTTCTATTACCTTGCCCCCAATATATGTAGTTAGAAGCATGTTCAGTCCTGGTGGCAGTCAAATTTCCTGCAGAGAAGTTGAATCAAAGAACACAAAGAACAAAGACATATGTAGCAAGTTAAAAAAAAAATTTACAATACTAGAATTCGCCCACTGTAACAGTCATATTCTCCCACTTGCAGATACATTATTGGTCCTCACACTGGGAAATTCTAAATATATAGCAATCTGTATCCACTATATTTCTCCATAGATCATATTGGATTTGAAAATAAATCATCTTCCCAATACACAAAAGGAATAGTTTCTGATAATGAAATGGGGGGATAGTATACTATTAACTGACTGGAGTTGGAATCCTAGAAAATTTTATTCTCCTGTTCCTATACAACACAATTCCTGTCTGTTCAAAGACCAAGACCAATAAAATTATTTATCATTATTTTGGCCTTATTCAATGTGAATATTTTTGTATATAGAACCCTCTCATCTCTCTTAGATTTCTTCTGGATACAAAACTGGCAGTTATATGGGGTATATTAGCTTCTTTTTTTATGCCTTCCTATTGTCTATTTATTGTACCATTCAATGCAAGCATAGATATGCTTTGGTCACATTCTTAGTATGGGTTTACCATATAGTTGGGGCAATTTGCTAACTATTGGTTGTTAACCAATATTACATTAGTGTATAGATCTTCACAAAAGAATCTTTAACATTTATCACTTTAATTTTAATATTCATTGTCAAATGGGATATGGTGATATCAAATGTCAAAGTAAGTTCAAAAGTTATTTCTCTTGGCATTAAAAATTTTTATTTATGACTGATATATATAATTATTTTATTATATTCTATGAAATAACTGTGGACAATTTGAATGTCTTTGGAAAGTTTCCTCATTAGATATGCTTTGATAACTTACCTATCAGAGAAAATGAAAAATTGAAAAAAGAAAGCATATTTCAAAACAAGAGTCATGACAAAAGACTACCATGCATTTGAATCAATGAAAGGTTCGTGAGTGTCTTATTTCTCTCAAACTTTTTAATGCAATATTTAGTTTTGATGATTGTTTTCTCTAGTTTTTTTGCATGAAATATTGTTTCTTATGTAGGATGGCTTTTAGGGCAGGGGGAAAGATACTAGGAGAATTTTGATGATAAAACAAAACATCATTAAAATTCATTCAATAATTTTGTAAAAAGATCTAAAGAGATAGCTAATGAGGATAGTAACATCAAGTGAAGGTGTGAGAGAGATGTAAAGAAAGAAGAAAGTTTGCAGATACAAGGAATAAGCCAATAGCTAAACAGTGACTGAAGATCAAGAAAGGTGGAGATTGTCTGACAGAAGCTGAATGTTATAAATAAGATTTGAGGAGGTGAAGTCAAAGATTTAGGTTAACATTTGGAAGGAAAAATGAGGAAATGTGGGAAGATAACAGAATGATATGAAATAAATAAAGAGAAAGAGAGAAATGGGAACTTTCCTTGAATGACCTCAATTATCCAGTCAGTGAGCTACATAACAAGGTCCTGGTCCTTAATTGAGACAGATTAGGTGCTATGGTTTACATGGGAATAGTATTAAAAGTTGTATAGAGTAGATAGATAGTAGTGTTGGGTTTCAATTGGAATAACAAAGAGAAGAAAATTGAGCTTGGGAAAAAAAAAGTTTTTGCAAAGGTCAATGTTGAAAGGTCACTCATATGTTTTGTAAATAAAAAGCTTTATATAAAAAAAAAAAGAAAATTAACCTTGTTGCAACAGGGATTCCAAGAGACATTAAATGGAAAATTTTGTAATGAATTGATTCAGGAAAGATTCCTGATTTCCTATATAATTCTTTTTTTTA
>JAJPUD010033192.1:0-11496 GCA_023553655.1 Myrmecobius fasciatus
AGACACTAAGACACACATGTACACACAAATGCAGATTACACAGACACACAGAGACACTGAGACACATACACAGAGACACAAATTACACACACACACACACATATATATACACACAGAGACACAGACACTAACATACATATATACACAAGCACAGATACACACATACATACAGATTACACACTCATACACACACACACACACACACACACACACACACACAGAGACAACCAGGGGCTCCTTAGCTGGCTCTCAGAGCCTCAAGCATCATTTAAACCAGCCTCCAATTGTGTTGTTAGCGTGGCTGTGGCCAGCGCCTCCCGGCATCAAATGAATTCTGGGACGGCAGACTTGGTCTAGGCCATCCAGTGGCACGGAGGTCACTCTTGTCAAGCCCAGGGGCCATCCCGCAGGCTCTTGGGAAATAACGTCAAGCAGCCAGATGGAGCATCCCTCCAATGTCACAGCCTTTCTTTTGGCTCTATCCCAAAGACTCATCCCTCTCAACACCAGCAAATGTTTTGTTTTCTTTTATTTTGTTGTTTGTTGTTGTTTTTTTGTCTCCCCAGCTTCCATCTGTCCCCTGAGAGATGAGGGGACTGACCCCTCGGTTCCGGCCCGTGCGTGAGAACCAGAATGAACAAGAGGGGTTAATGAGATCCCGGGCCTCTTTTCCTTCGCTCCGCCGTTGAATACGTCACTCCTCCTCTTCTCCAGCCCCTCCTTTCTTCGTGTCTTTCTTACAATGAGATGAGCGGGAGTAGCTGCAACACTTAAAAAAAATATAAAAGCGGCATCAGATATGGTGGGGGGGGGGCGTATGGGACAGTGGGAAAAGGTCTGACCTCCAGGGTCACAAGTCCTAGGGCTCAAGCCTTGTACCCAGCAGCTGAAGGAAGCGCCTTCCCCGCTCTGGGATTCAGCTTCCTGCTCTAGAACACGAGGGCGTGAGGGAACGCGGGCAGCTAAAGCGCGGAGGAGGACGGAACCCACCGAGGCAGAACGCCACGGACCTTACAAAAAAGCGGGGGGCTCCCTCTCTCCAGGGTTCCTCCTTAACTGATTTTACTCTAAAAGCAAGCTGGCTTTTTTGATGGGGGAAGAGGACGTGTCCAGAAACCCCAGAGGCACCCAAACCCTATTTCAGAAAACCAAACGGGGGTCCGAGTAGCCGAGCTCCCAAGATCCCTTTGAATCCCGACGACGTCCTACGGGTCTTTGCGGGCTCCCTCCCGCCACGGGTCCTATCCCTCTAACCCCGCGGCCATCCGAGGTCTCCGTGGGAATCGAGTCGTAGACGGTCGCCGCCAGCGCCTTCCACACGCGGCCTGTTCTGACAACAAACGCGAATGCGACACTTAGACTAAGTCTTTCTGGCTCGCCTGGTTCCAAGGGTGCCGTCGTGTCTCTCGCGGCCTCGGCCTGGCCAGACGGTGCCAGATTTGGGGCCTTGGCCCATCGGCCGCCTTCCGTTTCTCCCCACTGGGAGCTTGGATCCCAAGATCCGTTCCGTGGATTGGTTGAGTCGGGGTACAGTCAGGGCGTCTCGAGAATTCCCTTCCTAGTTTCGCGGATGGGAGGTATCGAGGACGGGCCCTCTGGGCCTTAGGGTCCAATCTCCGGGGGGCCAACGGGGTTTAGCCCTAAGAGGCAGCAAGAACAATCAGCTCCTTCAAATCGGAAGCTGCTGGCTGGACTAGGATGCGGCCCAGGGATGCTTCCCATGATACCCTCCCCCCCACACACACACATGTAACACGCACACATACACACACACACACGCATGTGTGTGCCAGGGACGGTCCTGGCTTCTCTCACGGCCTTTGCCGCTCTCCCACTTCAGTGATGATCTGAGGGTGCTTTGGGGTCGCCCATCTTGGGAACCTTTCAGGAAGCTTGCCTCGGGTGCAACAAAAGCCAAGCTACCGGGGGCCTGAAAAGCCGCGGGTCCCCTGCTCCATCCATCCCCCGGGGCGTTCCCGGGACCCCCAAACCTTCTCCCCCGGACCAGGGGGCATGTCCGTACGGAAGCCAGCGGGCCGTGCCATCTAGTCTCCTGAGGAGGACTCGCGACACGGCCATTCGGACCTAACTGTGGCCAGGGGTGAGTCTGAGGGCGAGGCAAGGCGCCCGTCCGGGAGGAAGTTAGGTGGTCCTGCCCACCTCTGCCAAAGGGCAAGGACACATGGGTTTGGTTTTGGTATGTGTGTGTGTGTGCCCTTTCGGGCCCTTGACACCTGAGTTGCTCAGAGTGGGCGGTCTCAGCTCCAGGCCCCTGGGAGAGCTGAGGGAACAGCAGCGCCATTAGGGATCACACAGTCCAGCGGGAAGGGCAGAGGAGGTTCAAGGCCCGGGAGGCCCAGTGCTGCGGGTGGGGTTGGGGGAGGGGGGCTGCTGTAGCGGGGCCTGTACAAGGGACACAGGTTGGGAGCGCTAACCGGAGTTTTTATTTTTATATCAAGACACCGTGTTTAAAATCTGTACAAAGAACAAACTCCAGGGGTTTCCATTAGTGTTTTAAGAACTAATTTCTTTTCTTTTTTTTCTTTTTTCTTTTTTTTTTCTTTTTTTTTTTAAAAAGTCTTTTTGAAAGAGAAATGACACAAAAGAGACTCTGAAAAGAAAAAGGGGCAAGCTCCTAACAGCAGTAGCCCAAGGGGGGGGGGAGAAGGGCAGCACCCCAGAGTGCACTCGGGTGGCGGGGCGAGCGGGGTGGGAGAGGCGCGGGCAGGCCCTAGCGTAGTCTCCCGGGGCCTGGTACCGGAGTAAAAGCTGGGCCCCCTTCCCAAGCAACCGCTTCCCGGTGGCCTCCGGGGTGGGCCTAGGTGACGGTTGACCGGAGCCATGCCGGGGGCTCATCCCCTTCCCCTTCCCCGTTCTTCCTCGGGTCCCGTTCTGCTCGAAGGACCCTCGCTCCCTGGTCTCTGGCTATGTGAGCGATGGGGGTGGGGTGGGGGGGGAAGGGGTCTTTCCTTCCCCTCTCTGCCTTTCCCGGGGAGAAGAAAGCACTTATTCAAAAATGAAAAATAAAAATAAAGACAAAATCCACCAAGATCCAGAACAGCCCCAGCATGAGGGAGAAGGATCCCGAGTCTGGGATTGGCTGCGGGGGGGTTGGGGGGGGAAGGGAGGGGAAAGCGAGGGAGGGGGGCCAAGGGCTGGCCAGCACCAGGGACAGGTACCTGCTGCTTCCCGCTGCCCCAGGGGTGCCGACTCCCCGGGACGCTGAGGGCTTTCTCCTTCGAAGAGTCCGTCCGTGTTTCATTCTGGATATGTGTTTGTACATGGGGGTGTCTGCGGTTGTGCATGGGGGGGGGTCTGCTCTGTGCGCGTGTGTATCTGTGGGGCTGGGCGTATGGGCGTGTGCACAGAGGGGGACCAGGGAGGGGGGAAGCGGGGCCGGGCAGGGCCGAAGCTCTGGGCGAGAGCTATACCCGCGTGGTGGAGTGCGAGTGGGGCAAGCCGGTGCTGTTGAAGCCAGAAGCGAAGGTGTTATAGGGGTGCAGCGTCTGCAGCCCCACCAAGGAGTTGGGGATCATGGTGATGGTGTTGGGGGTCATGAGGGGGATGTCGTCGGGGGAGCGTCGCAGCGTCAGGGTATAGTCAGGGAGGGCACTGAGGCGGAGCGGGTCGTGGCCGGGCGGGCCCTCGCACTCGTGGTGCGAGGGGCCTAGCTGGAGGGCTGCCAGCTCCTCCTCGGGGGCCGCTCCCATCTCCCCGGGACCCCCCGGGACCCCGCTGGGGACTGGGCTGCCGCAGGGGCTCCTGCCGCCTCTTGTCCTTGCGGGAGTAGAGGGCGGCAAAGGCCAGCACGTTGAGGAAGAGGAGGGAGGCCCCCACGGCGATGGTGACGCTCAGCTCCGTGGAGTAGTCCCGAGGGTTCTCCACCAGGAGAGGCCCCGCGTCCTGGTCCCCGTTCCAGGCGCCCTGGGCGTTCTCGTTGCCGTAGGCCGGGGAGATGGCCGGCCGCTTGGTGCTCCAGGCCTTGCCGTTGGGCCGCCGGGTGATGTGGGAGCTGTGGGTGGTGTCCGGGGGCGGCACTTTGGTGGTGGTGGACGTGTAGTGGAACATGTCGTGCAGGTTGTACAGGTGGGGCACCAGGTGCTTCCAGAAGGCCACCTTGGTGGCCCGGTAGTGGTCACGAACCCGGGGTTTCAGCCCGATGTGAAGGTACAGCTGGTCCCGGGGGTTATACTTGGACCAGGCCACCTCCTCGAAGCGGTTGGCCTTGGTGTGGATGAATTTGGTGTCCTGGGGGACGGGCTTGTTGGGGTCCCTGAAACACCGTACGGAAAGCGGGGGTCATCGCCCTGCCTCGGGACGGGGCGGGGAGGGGGGGGAGATGGCGGACGAAGGGGGCTCGGCGGCGTCCAACATCCCTCGCGTCCTCCCGGCGGTTCCTCTCGTTTGTCTCCCGGTCCCGGGGCCCCCGCCGACGCCATCTCCTTCCGACACCCCTCGCGACCTCCTCCTCGGGCCCTTACGGCCCCGGAACGTCGGACTCCCCCACTCCCCGCCCTCGGCCCCGTGGCTCTCCTCTCCTCCTGCGAGCCCCGGCCGGCCTCCGTGCCGCCCCGTGCTCCGAGACGCCGGGGACATGTCGCTTTGGTTTTCCCCGGCGCGGGGATTCGGCAGCGCCTCGGCGACCCCTCCCCCCGCCCCGCCTCGCCCGGTCCCTA
This sequence comes from Myrmecobius fasciatus, assembly GCA_023553655.1. Classification (NCBI taxonomy): domain Eukaryota; kingdom Metazoa; phylum Chordata; class Mammalia; order Dasyuromorphia; family Myrmecobiidae; genus Myrmecobius; species Myrmecobius fasciatus. Next base: position 4,677 of record JAJPUD010033192.1, read on the forward strand.
CTTCTGCCGGGCCCCCGCCCCCCCCCCCTCAAGCCCTCTCGCCCCCCCCCCACCCCCACGGGCGTCTCTGTCACGAGAAAGGAAATGGCCCGGAAGGAGAAGAACGGGTGGCGGGCGGGAGAGTGAGCCTGGAGGAGGGAGGGCAGAGAGATGACAGAGGGGAAGGCATGCTGGGGTCCTAACGGGGCGGGGACCCGGCCGGCTCCTCACCCGGTCTTGGCAAAGTTGGTCCAGTAGGTCATGACGACGGCACTGAGCATGACGTCGTTCTTGGAGAAGTTGCAGGGGAAGAGGTCCGTGGGGCCCACCATGGGGATGCCGAAGACGTAGGGCACCTCGTCCCCGTGGGCCGCGTCGGACCAGGCTGGCTTCATGAGGCTCTGGCAGTGGTGGTAGAAGGCGTAGAAATAGGTGGGCGAGCCGTAGCGGGCATGCAGGTCGGCCGTCACCACGGAGGGCTCGACCCACTGGTGGTCGGTGAAGAGGGCCACCAGAGTTTTGCGGCGGGTCTCGGGGTTGTCCCGGTCCGCCCAGTCCGTGTACATGAATTTGATGGTCTCCCGCAGGGTGTCCTTGCCCTCCGGATAGCCGTACAGGTTGTCCACGAAGTTGGAGACGGAGTAGTCGAAGTCGGTGCCCGAGACGCCGTCCTCGGGGTCCACCACGGCCTCCACGAACTTGAGTCCCTCGCCCTGGTTGACGCCCAGCATGATGTCGTAGTTGAGGAACTCGCCCTGCTCCATGAGGATCTCGGGGTCATCGGGGATCACGTCCCCGTCGATCACGGGACCGAAGGCCACGTGGTAGCGAGCTGGCTGGATGTCCTGTTCCACCAACTCTTTGGCACTCTTCTGGCGTAGGCAATCCACCATGTCCACGGTGTCCAGCACGTTGCACCCCACCTTGTCCGCCAGCAAGCTAGTGTACTTGACCGGCTGGTAGTTGACCGCCCAGCTGGAGAGGGCCGAACCGCTCTGGATGATGGCCCTCTGGAAGAGCCCTGCGGGGATGGGGGAGGGGGGAGGAGGGGACAGGCGGCACCCGGTCAGAGCTTCCCAGCGGGCCGGCCCAAACTACCGAGGCTCCACGTGCTCCCCAGAGCCCCCTCCTCGCCGGGCCGGGCCGGCGACGGGGGCGCGTGACCGAGACCGTCCTCCGTCTACTACGCCGGGAGGCCGCTAGAGCGCCAAGGGCGCACAATGACCACTTGACCCTCTTCGTCCTCGTGCGGCTGTCTGCTTTTCTCCGGCCGGCCGCGGCTCTGGCTAGCTCTGCCCCGGGCCGGCCGCGCCTCTGGCTATCCCCGTCTCTGGCCGACCCCATCTCCGACGGCGTCTCTCTGCCCGCGTGCGTCTCCGTCCCTATCTCTGGCTGTCTCTGTCTCTCCTCTCCGCCCCCGCCCCCCTTGGCTTCCTTCCTCGCTTCCTGCCCAGCTGGGCCCAGCTCTCTGCCAAAGCACCACCAGGGAACTGGCTCTCGCACGACAAAGGGGCCTTTCTCTCGAGAGGCCACAAACAAGGACTGGGAAAGAAGCGCCACATACTCCGGGAGGTTCCAGGAGAGCCTGCTAGGCCCAAGGCCCCGAGGTCACCGGCTCTCCAGCAAACACGCCCGCCGGGGCTCCAAGACCCCAGGGTTGGGAAAAGGGCCTCCTGCCCCACCGCAAGGGCGTCATCACGCTTCCTTACGCCCAAGAGAAAGGAGACCGCGCCCTGCAAAGAAGGCCCATTCGCCCTCTCCGGGAGGGAGGGTGGGACTCCCGCCCCGCTCCCACCCCAGCCCCCAGCCCAGGACTCCCCCCCAAAAAAGGGATTCCTCTGATTCACATCCCTTCCCAAAGTCACGTCTCGGGACATGTCACTGTCGGGGAGGCCCAAGAGAACGGAAGGCCGTTTCCCGATGCGGGGGGTCGGGGGTGGGGGGAGACGGGAAGGGTCACAAGCCCCTCTCTTATTACCCCTCCGTAGCCACAGAGAGCCCGAGACCCGGCTTCCCCTCTCTGGAGCCCCCCCGGCTCAGAGGCCACAAGAAAGCAGAGACCCGGAACTTTTGGGCAACGGAAAGAGAACCCGGTTCCTCTCTCCAAGAGCCGGGCCGGGGAGGTCCATGGACACGGTCACGGGCACCGTGCCCTGTTTTCTACCTCAAGGAGTTTTTCCTGGGGGAGGTCGGGCTCCCACAGACACTGGGGGATGTCCCCCAAGCCAGATAGAGAAGACTCCCCCCTCTCAAATGGCTAAAGGAACAGCTGGATGGCAGCTGAGAGCAGCAGGCCAAGTCCCGCAGGGCTAGGAAGGGAAACTGAGGCACAGATCCATGACCACTATAGCCTTCATCCTATAAGCAAAGCCACTTTTTCCACGATTTCCTAAGTGTGGGGGAACTCCTGGTGTGGAAACTCCCTCCAGCGAGGCAGATCAGAAAAGTCTCTGACTCGTTTTCCTGGAAAGCTGCAAGAGCAACGAGGGGGGGGGGGGAAGAGTTTGCCCTGAGCTGCCCAGACGGTAAAGAGCGGGCTGGGCCGGCCCCCGACCACTGGGGGACACTGCCGGAAGAAAGGAGAGGGGAGGGGGAAGGCAAAGGAAAGACTGAAGAAGAGAAATTTCCCTCACGGCATCTGACTAGCTCAAGAGAAGGCGGGCGCCAGGGGGTCCGGGGTCCCCGTCCCCCGCTCTGGTGGCAAGATCCCACGTCCCCAGAGGATTTCACTTCAGACGTGAATGACCTCTGCCCTCCAGAAGGAACGTTGTTTCCGCTTCGAAAGGAAGCCCCGTCCACCCCGCCCTGAGACTCGTCTCCTGCGAGAGAACGTCTCCTGACCTCTGGGGCTCTCCTCTCCCACGCAGGGGGGGGGGGGGGGGACGGGGATGGGCGCCCGTGGCCAAGGCCTCCGGTCTCCCGGGGGGCCGCGGAAGCACGTTCGCGACAGGCCCGAGGACTAAGGGAGTGACTGCCTGTGGGGAAGGCGGGCCTGTGCCCCATCCCCGCGTATCCCACGATCCTGAGGAACTACTCACCCTCAGAGTGATGGGACAGCGTCAGGAGGCTGACACAGGAGGCCCCGATGCCAGAACCAAACACAGTGATGCGACGAGGGTCTCCGCCAAAGAAGGCGATGTTCTCGCTCACCCAGCGGAGGGCCTGAATCTGGTCCAGGAGCCCATAGTTTCCTTTGGCAGCCTGGTCGCCGGTGCTCAGGAAACCTAGGCCCAACACAACGGGTGAGAAGAGTGGAGGCTGTTGGCTGGGAGAGCTGGGGCGCGAGTACGGCGTCTGGCTCGCCCTCCCTCACCGAGGCCCGGAGCGCGGCTCCCTTTTCTCAAGGACCCGGGGAAGCGGGGGCTGATGTCTCCCACCTGAAACGGCTACCTTGTGGCGGCAGCCTTGATCGCCACCTCCTCCCCCCGGGGAGAGCATCCACCTCAGACCCAGCTCAGGGCAAGGGACCCAAGTGCCCCCGAGCTCCTGGTGTGAACAGTAGCGGCGGCCCCTTCCCCCGGGAGCCCCACTTCTGTCCTTCAGTCTCCCCCCCTGGGAGCCCCCCCACTCTTTTGTCCTTGAGTCTCCCCCCCCGGGAGCCCCTCACTCTTCTGTCCTTGAGTCTCCCCCCCCGGGAGTCCCCCCCTTCTGTCCTTGAGTCTCCCCCCCCCGGGAGTCCCCCCCTTCTGTCCTTGAGTCTCAGCAGAGCCTCTGGGAGGCGGGGGCCAAACGGCCCCAAGACCTTCCATCTCTGCTCCTACTGTGGATCTCATCCCGAGGGATTTGGTTGAAACCCTCTTGGTCTGATAGAGGAAGGAGAAGTGTCATGGCTCTGGAAACCCGTTACCATGGAAACGGGTCTGCCCGCCCACCCACTGGGATTTGCTGCTGAGGAGCCACATTGCCATGGCAACGCCCTCCCCACCCACCTGCCGGGAGAAAGAGCCCACCTAGCCCACTCCCAGCCTTCCCTGCCACTGACCAGCGGGCCGCCTTCTGAGCGTTTCCTATGGGGACCCCGGATGAACCGGCCTCCACCTGTCCCTAGGCCTGCCTCCCGGAAGGCACACGCGAACCACCTGGAAACCATGGGAGGGAGGTACCTCGACCCCTAAGTGGACCCCGAAGGACTCCCGGACTCCCTATTTTCATCCATCCTAAATGGGCCTGCGCAGGTACGAGGCGGGGGGTTCGGGGGGGGGGTCAGCGTGTCCTCTATATTGAGGCTGAGTGCAGTTCCAGGGTGGAGACGGGGAGGACGAGGAATTCTGGGAAACAGGAGGACCTGAGGCCGAAACAGAGCCCTGGGCCTTCACCTTACCACTCCCCACCCCCGGCTCCTCCGGTGCCAACCGCAGGGGGGCTCCAGTCTCTCTCAACCTGCCTGCTCACCTGTGCCACCCAGTACTCCCATCTCCCCTTGTCTCCTTTGGGCTGCTCCAATGAGTACTGGGAGCCTGCCTCGGGGCCTTGATGGGCCCCCCCCCCCCACCCCGCCCCAGACTAAGCCAGCCACAGAGCCTCCGGCCCGTGGACAGAAGCGTTGCTACCCTCTGGTCGATGTCCCACCGGCTCCCGGACAAGCAAGGACGTCTAAAGGAGAGAGCCAGTAAGGCCCCGTGAGGAAAAGGTAGGAAAGCCCAACCCAACCTGTCGTGGACACGAGATACAAACCTGCAGCCCGGGGCAAAAGTCAGCCAGCGCGGGGCCAGTGGGCTACTCAGTGACCTTGGGACTGGTCCCAGGAGGAGGGCAAATGGCAAACGTCCTCTGCCTCCGTCCTTCCCGGCCCACCGCCCTGGCCCAAGGCCCAGCCGAGCCAGCCGTGGGCATCGAGACTATTGTACCCATGTTTCATAGGCTCTCTCGGCCAAACAGAGTGTCGAGGCGGGGAGGGGAGACTGTTAGATTCTGAGGTTCTGAACAAAAGCCCCCCCAGAGCAACCTCTCAGCGTGCCCTCTGCCCTCCTGCCGGAGTCCCCCAGTCACACGGGGTCGTGGAAGCTGTCTTTGAGGGCTGCGTCCAAGCCCCGCGGGGCCAAGGAGCAGCTTACGGTGCTCGGGCCTAGTGCTCCCCGCCCATCTTCTCCGGCCTAGCGGGATCCATGTGTACTGGTGAAGGGGGGGGGGGGGATGTGTGTGCAGGGAGCAAGGTTTAGGCCGGACACGGGCAGACTCCCTAACCGTTTGAGCTGTTGCTCAGCACCGCGTCTCCCTCGCCTGTTGTTTCAGGCGACCCCTGTTTGGGGTTTCGAGCAAAGGCTGGAGGACCCCCGCTTCAGGGACATCTTGTTCCAGTTCCGCTGGCCCGGAGGGCCCTGAGGTTCCAGACATCCCGGCCACGCTTTCCCCCACAGTTCAGGCCCCAACCAGAGCGGGGACGGAAGGGGACAGAGGCGGCGGCGGCGGTGGCGGCGGGGGCCTCTGGCTGCGGGCCCAGATCCAGCCCTTGGCCCGATTTCCTCCAGTCCTCAGGGAAAGATTGTTTCTGGTTACAGCTGATCCAGAAACTTCTCCCCCTAGTGGGTTGCTCAGACTATCCCACTCGAGAAAGGAGCCTCTAAACCAGTGTGACACGAATCCACTGAACCCTTTCGACCAAAGGCCCTGACTCGGCGAGAGCAACGCCTTCTGAAAACACCCGTGTGGCCTGGGCCCCGGGCCCCGGGCCCCGGGGCCTGCTCCTTCCCACGAGTTCCCCCCGCACCTTCCCGCATCCAGACAAAGCGGTCTGAGAGCCGCCATTTCAGACGGGGTGGGGGGCCCGAGTGGGCATTTTGCCAAGGCAGCAGAGCACCTCGGACCCACTGCAGGCTTTTGCCCTCTCCTTCTTCCCCCCGTGCCCTCCTGCTCCCTCTTTCCTCAGTTGCCCAAGCTGAGAAAAGCAAGGAGAGGAATGGCCATCCAGCCACGGCCCCTAAGGTCCTCTCAATTCCGGACTTCCGGGGACCCCACGGGGCCCGTTCTGGTTGCGACACTTGGATCATCCCACTTTCCGTCCCCAAATCCCCCTCCCCTTGGGCTCTCTGTCCCAACTCGCCTGGCTACGCTACGGGCTGGGGGACGAGCGCTCACTGAGGGCCCAGGGACACGCGCACCAGAGTCACACACGGGCCTGGGACCAGCAAAGGAGCAAACCAGGTGCTGAAAGGAACCCAACTGTTCTGCGGCCTTCTGCCCAAGAGGCCGGCCCGGTCCCGGAGCACCGGCACCCCGGGGAGCGGCAGAGCCGGGGCGCTCGCACGCCACCTCCCTCGGCCACGAGGACGGTCACCGCCAGGGGTGAGAGAGAGAGAGAAGCGGACGGACGGCCCAGCGGACGGAACGCACAGAGCAGAATCGCAGAAGGGGGGAGGCCTGGGGGAAGGGGGCCTCGGGAAGGCAGGGCTCGGTACCCCCCGCCTCGCACCCCGAGGTTCCCGCCAGCTCTAAAGCTATCAGACTCTAAACCCGGGACCAGAGGTACAGAATGGGCCCCGGTTTCCCGGGGTCACCGAGGCCCAGAGCGGCCCGGCACCGTGGGGGGGGGGGCAGCTTCCCTCTCCGGCCCGCCAGCCCGGACCACCGAGCGTTCGCCCCGGCTTGCCATACCTAGCACCCCAACCCGGTAGTTGAGGGTGATGACGATCACGTTGCCGTAGCTGGCGAGGACGCTGCCGTCGATCATGTTGCCCGTGCCCTCCATGTAGGAGCCCCCGTGGATATAGACCATGACCGGCTTGGCCCCGCTGTCCCGGATGTCTGCAAGGAGAAGAGGTGAGACGGAGGCTGGGGGCGTGGGGCCTTCCGCTCGTCCCCCCCCACCCAGCCCACCATCCCAGGAGAGGCTGGGCGGGGAGAA
>JAJPUD010033193.1:0-11495 GCA_023553655.1 Myrmecobius fasciatus
ATAGGATTTTCATTTTTTATTACATTAGCTTGGCCAATCCATGAGTATTTGCTATTTTTCCAGTTGTTTATATCTAATTTGATTTGTGTGACAAGTGTTTTGTAACTGTGTTGATATAATTCCTAATTTTGTTTTTGCAGATAAGCTTACAAATATTTTATATTTACTACATTTATTATAAATGGGATTTCCCTTTCTATTTCTTGCTGCTGCACTTCTTTGGTAACATATAGAAATGTCATTAATTTCTATGGGTTTATTTTTTATCCTGCAATTTTGCTAAAATTGTTAATTGTTTCTAGTAGTTTTTAGTTGATTTGTTAGGATTCTCTAAATGTACTATCATATCATCTGCAGAGTGATAGTTTTGATTCCTCATTACCTACTCTAATAGCTTCAATTTCTCTTTCATTTTTTTATTGCTAAAGCTAACATTTCCAGTAGATATTGAATAGTAATTGTGATAATGGGCAACTATTTCATCTCTGATATTTGATATCTGATCTGATATCTGATTGCAGAATGCTTCTATTTTATCTCCATTGCATACAGTGTTTGATGATGCTTTTGATAGATGATGTTTATCATTTTAAGGAAAACTCCATTTATTTCTATGGTCTCTAGCATTTTAATAGGAATTCATATTGGATTTTTCAAATGCTTTTTCTACATCTATTGAGATAATCATATGATTTATTATTAGTTGTACTATTTATTTGATCAATTTTGCTAATTGTTTTCTTAATGTTGAGTCAATCCTAAATTCCTTGCATAAATTCTACATGGCCAAGCTGTATTATTCTGGGGATAAGTTACTATCATTTCTTTGCTGAAATTTTATTTAAGATGGTTGCATCAGTATTCATTAGGAAAATTGATCTATAATTGTCTTTCTCTGCTTTGGTTCTTTATAGTCTAGGTATTATCATCATATCTGAGTCATGAAAGGAATTTAGCAGGATTCCTTCCCCTATTTTCCCAAATAGTTTGCATAGTACTGGAATTAAGTATTCTTTAAATGTTTGGTAGAATTCATTTGTAAATCCATCTAACCCTAGAGATTTTTAAATAGGGAGTTCATTATTGAGTTTCAATATATTTTTCCTAAAAAAAGGACTATTTGAGAGATTTATTTCCTTAACTTTTAATCTGAGCAATATTTATTTTTGTAAGTAATTCATCCATTTCACTTAGATTATGAGATTTCTTGGCATAAAATTGGACAAAATAATTGCTAATCGTTGTTTTAATCTCCTCTTCATTGATGGTAAGTTAACTCTTTTAATTTTTGATACTGGAAATTTGTTTTTCCTAATGAAGTTAACCAAAAGTTTACTTGATTTGTCTTTTTTCATAAAACCAATTCTTAGTTTTGTTTTTTTTTTAGTTCAATAGTTTTCTTGCTTTCAATCTTATTAATAGCTCACTTGATTTTCAGAATTTCCAATTTTATACCTATTTAAGGGTTTTTAATTTGTTCTTTTATTAACAATTATAGTTACATGCTCAGTTCGTGGATTTTCTCTTTCTCTATTTTATTCATGTAAGTATCTAGAGATATAATTTTTTCCTTAATATTGACCTTTACTACATCCCATAAGTTCTGATATGTTGTCTCATTGTTGTCATTCTCTTGGATATAATTAATGATTGTTTCTATGATTGTCTGTTCACCTATTCATTCCTTAGAATTAGATTATTTAGTTTCTTGGTTCCATGTAATTTTTATGGCATCATGATCTGAAAAGGATGCATTTATTAGTTCTGGCTATTCTGCATTTGATTGTGAGGTGTTTATACCTTAACATATGGTCAATTTTTTGAGTAGGTATTATGCACCATTGAGAAAAAGGTATATAACTTTCTATCCCCATTCAATTTTCTCCAAAGTTTTATCACACCTGATTTTTTTTTTAAAATTCTATTCACCTCCTTAACTTTTTTCTTGTTTATTTTGTGATTAGATTTATCTAGTTCTGAAAGAGGGGGGTTGAGATCCTCTACTTGCATAGTTTTACTGAATATTTCTTGTTGAAAATCATTTTAGTTCTCTAAGAATTTCTATGCTATACTACTTAGTGCATGTATGTTTAGTATTGATATTATTTCATTATCTATAATACCGTTAGTAAAATGTAGTTTCATTTTTATATATTTTAATTATTTCATATATAATTATACATTATATATACATATAATTATGTATAATATATAAAATATAATTAATTATATTTTTGCTTTAGCTTGATCTGAGATCAGGATGACTGATTTTTTTTTACTTCAGTTTAAGCATAACAGATTCTGTCTCACCTTTTTACTTTTATTGTATGTATTGCTCTTCATCAAATGTGTTTCTTGTGAGAAACATAAAGTCCAGTTCTTGCTTTTAATTCATTCTGCTTCCACTTCCATTTTATGAGACAGTTTATCCTATTCACATTCAGTTAAGATTACTCTGTGTTTCCTGCCATTGTATTTTCCAAGTTATACTTTTTCTCTTTCCCTTCATCCTTTCTTTTCTCACCTCTATTTTGCTTCTGACCATCACCTTCCTCAATTTACTTTCCTTTTTTTATACCTTACCTTCTTCGTCCTTTCTCCTTATGATTCTGTCCTTCATTGTATTAGCCTCCCTCTTTCCTTGGCCACTTTTCCCTTCCTAATTCCCTATAGGAATGAGACAAATTTTTATACCAAATTAAGTATGCATGTTATTCCTTCTTAGAGTCAAATCCAATGAGATTAAGATTTATACAATGCTCATTCTTCTTCCTTATCTTCTTCAAGTGTAATAGGTCTTTTGTACTTCTTCATTTGATGTATTTTACCACATTTTACAACCCCTTTCCTCTTCTCCTAGTATAATGCCATTTCCACCCCAATTTCTTTTTTATAACACCACATCCAAAAGTCTTTCACACTTTACTTTTCTAAAAATTCTATATACCTCTTTAACTTCTGTCTTGTTTATTTTATAGTTTCCTTTATCTAGTTCTGCTAGAGTGATGTTGAGATCCCCCAATAGTATAGTTTTACTATGCATTTCTTCTTTCAACTCTTTCAACTTCTCTAGAAATTTAGATGATATATCACATGGCATAGACATGTTTACTATCATAACAACTTTATTATCTATTGTTCCCTTTAAAATATAGTTTCTTTATCTTTTAAAATTGGATATATATATATTTTTCCTTTGCTTGATCAGAGAACAAGATTGTTACACCCCCCTCTTTTTTTTTTTTAACTTCGGCTGAAGGACAATAGGTCCTGATTCAGCCTTTTATTTTTACTCTGTATGTATCTCACTCCTTCAAATGTATATCTTGCAAACAAAATAATGTAGGATTCTGGCTTTTAATCCATTCTGTTATCTGCTTCCATTTTATGGGAGAGTTCATTCCCATTCACAGTTAAAATGACTAATTCTTGTATATTAGGGAATGCAAAATGGATAGATAATTTTGATTACATTAAGTTCAAAAGGTTTTGCACAAACAAGACCAATGCAGTAAAGATTAGAGGGAAAGCAGTAAACTGGGAAAGGAAAAATTTTTGCATCCAAGGGTTCTGATAAAGGTGTCATTTCAAAAATATATAGTGAATTGACTCAAATTTATAAGGACAAAAATCATTCTCCAATTGATAAATGGTCAAAGGATCACAGACAATTTTCAGATGAAAATAAAACTATTTCTAGTCATATAAAATGCTTTAAATTGCTATTAATCAGAGAATGAAAATTAAGACAACTCTGAAGTAACTCTACACATCTTATTTTCACTTTTTGTTGTTGTTTACTTCTATTTTGTTTGCTTTCTCATGTTTTTCCTTTTTAATCTGATTTTTCTTGTGTACCATAATAGTTGTCAAATATGTATAGAAGAATTGCACATGTTTAACATATATTAGATTGCTTTCTGTCTAGGGGAGGGGATGGGGAAAAAAGGGAGAAAAAAATTGGAACACAAGGCTTCAAAACTATCTATGCATATATTTTGAAAATAAAAAGTTGGGTATATATATGTATATATATATATATATAATAAAGTACTGAAACATAAAAAATTAATTTCCTATCATCCTATTTTCCCCAAATTGTACTTTTCTCTCTCTTTTCCCACTTTGTCTCCTCACCAGTGTTTTGCTTCTGAGCCCCATCTCCCTCAATGTGACCTTCCCTTTTTAATGCCTTCCCTCCTTTCTTATCCCTTTTCCCTATTATTTCTGTTCTCCTTTCTATCAGCCTTTCCCTTTCCTTTCACTTTTCCCCTTCTACTCTCCTATAGGATGAGGCAAGATTCTATATTAAAGTAAATATGTATGATATTCAATTTTTGAGCCAAATATGATTCAAATAATTCAAATAAATTCAAATAATGCTCATCTCCTTTCCTTCTTTCTCTCAATTATAATGTATTTTTTTGTGTATGTTTGGCTCTTTAGGTGATGTAATTTATCCCATTTTTACCTCCCCTTTCCTGTTTTTTCCAATACAATCCATTTCCTCCCCTAATGTGTTTTTAATATCATCGCAATAAAGTCAAATAATATATACATTTTCCTGTATACCCCTAACAAAGATACAATTCTTAAGAATTATCCATATTATCTTCACATGTAGGGAAATAAACATTTTGTTCTTTAAAAACATAACTTTCTTCCTTCCCTTTATATCTTCTTTTGCTTCTTTTGTGTTCTGCATTAAAGATTAAAATTTCTGTTCATCTCTAGTCTTCTCATCAGAAATACATGAAAATCCTCTATTTCATTGAATGTCTATCTTTTTCTATGAACGGTAATACATTGTTTTGCTAGGTTATTCATTCTTGGCTGTAGTTCAAGTTCCTTTGACTTCCAGAATATTATATTTGAGGCCCTGGGGTATTTTAAAGTGTGTAGCTGCAAAGTCGTGGCTTTGCAATCCTTAATGTGGCTTATTGATATTTGAATTGCTTCTTTCTTGATGCTTGTAATATTTTCTCTTTGATCTGATAATTATGAAATTTAGCTACAATATTCTTTGGAATTTTCATTTTCAGCTCTCTTTCAGGAAGTGATTGGTGAATTATTTCAACAGTTAATTTACCATCATGGTTTTCAGATAGTCCAATAATTTTTAGATTGTTTCTCCTGGATCTATTTTCCTGGTCAATTGTTTTCCAATTAATTATTTTATATCTTGTTCTCTCTCTCTTTTTTTCTTTTTATTTGACTGATTCTTGATGTTTCATGGAATCATTCACTTCCATTTATTCAAGTCTAATTTTTTCTTAATTATTTTCTTCATCTAGCTTTTTAAACTTTTTTTGCATTTGCATTTGGCCAATTCAACTTTTAAATGAGTGTTTTGTTAATTGGATCTGTTTCCATTTCACCAATTCTATGTTTGCAAGTTGTTTTCTTTTTCTTTTTCAACAAATCTATTTTTAAGAAATTGCTTTCTTAAGACATTTTCTTTTTTTCCTTTTACAAACTCTCTTGAAAAATCGCTCATTTCCTTTTCCCACTTTTTTTTCGGATTCTTTTTTTGAGATCCTTTTTTGAATTTATCCAAGATATTCTTTTGAGTTGTACACCAATACTCATCATTCTGTGAGTTTTTATCTGGAGGCATTTTACCTTTAGTGTCTTCAGTGTTTGAGATTTCTTTTTTCCTGTATCCATAAGAGTTATCTGTGCTCAGAACTCTTTTTCTTTTTTACTTATTTTTAAAGATTGAAACTTGCTCCTAGGGCAAAAGGAGATTTTCCTAAGCTTCATTTATAGGTAAACAGAGATTTTACAATGCCCTAGGGCTTGGGCTACTTGCTTTCTTTCCATTTTGGGTGAGCATAACTAAGTCTCCCTTGTTATGCTGGGGTACAAGGGCTCACTATTTGCCTTCTATAATTATGTTGGAGATCTTACAGTTAGTCTGCTGGTCCCTGGCTTTCTGAAACAGGAAATATTACTGTATTTTTGCTAAGAGCCTTTTACCAAATTGTCTGTGGGGACTCTCTCTGCCTTGGGCCTTCTTGTGCTGCATCTGTGCTGGGCTATGTTCTCTCCTGCCTGATTGAGGCAGACCTTTCCTGATATCCTTCCAAGATTTCTTCTGGCAATGTATTATACTCTAAATTTTTGTGGGTTCTGTCACTCCAAATTGCATTCGGAGGTTTGATCTGGTGTTGATTCTGGTATAAGTCAGGAAGAGCTAGGCAATGTCCTGTGTACACTTTGCCATCTTGGCTTCCCCCCAACTTCTACCCACTTCCTTCAATTGTACTTTTAAACAGTTGTTTTATTCAGTATTTTTCCCCATTTTCTCAATTCTATTTTTAAGAAGTTTTTGTTGTTGTTGTGGTTATGGTTATGGTTGTTGCTTTTCTATTTCATTATTTTTTTCAGGGAGTTAGCTATTTTCTCTTTCCATTTCACCAAATTTATTTTTAAGAAGTTGTTTTCTTTGGTTTACCTTTTTTCCCCTTTTCAAAAAGGGTTTGTTTACTTCTATTAATTTCTGTACTTCCTTTTCCAAGCTGCTGGTTTTCACCTGAAAACTTACATAATTGTTCTGCATAGTTCTCACTTCTCTCTCCCTCCATTTTCTGAAATAAATAAATTTCATTAATTATTATCAGTGCAAACATTGTGATTACAACCCTAGAAAGGATATTTCAGAAATATACCATAAAAATCTTATGCAATGATCAAGTGGTATTTGTTACAAGGATTTAGAATGATTTCAATATCAGAAAAATTAGGATAATATGCCATATTTATATTAAAAAACACATTATCTCAATAAAAGCATAAACAGTATTTATTTGATAAAAACTATTCCTATTGAAAACACTAAAAACATTTGAATCAAAGGAGTTTTTCATAAAACTATAAGAAAAATCTTCCTAAAATGATTAGAAAACTAACTATAATGAAAACAAATTTGAACATTTGTAATAAAATCTGAGAAGAAACAAGAAGGTCCATTATCACCACTATTTTTAATATTGCACTAAAAATATTAGTGATAAACTGTGCATACCCTTTGACCCAGCAGCATTTCTATTGGGCTTATATCACAAAGAAATCATAAAGGAAGGAAAAGGCCCCACATGTGCAAGAATGTTTGTGGCAGCCCTTTTTGTAGTGGCTAGAAACTGGAAATTGAATAGATGCCCTTCAATTGGAGAATGGCTGAATAAATTATGGTATATGAATATTATGGAATATTATTGTTCTGTAAGAAATGACCAGCAAGATGATTTCAGAGAGGCCTGGAGAGACTTACATGAACTGATGCTGAGTGAAATGGGCAGAACCAGGAGATCATTATACATGGCAACAACAGTACTATATGACGATCAATTCTGATGGACATGGCTCTCTTCAACAATGAAATGTTTCAAACCACCTCTAATTGTTCACTGAAGAAAGCCATATACACCCAGAGAGAGGGATGTGAAATGTGGACCATAACATAACATTCTCATACTCCTTGATTGATGTTTGCTTACATTGTGTTTCCTTTATCTGATATATCTTTTGTGTAGATAAGATTTTTCTTGCACAGCAATGATAAGTTTGGAAATATGTATACATATATTTGATTTGCTAATATTTTAACATAATTAACATGTAGTGGATATCCTGCCATCTAGAGGAGGGGTGGGGAGTTGGGGGGGAAATTTGTAATGGTAAGCTCTGTAAGGGTTATTGTTGAAGAATTACCCACACATATGTTATGCAAATAAAATTTTTTAAAAAAGATAAAAAAATATTAGTGATAAAAAGAAAACAAGAAAAGAAAATGAAGGAATATAAATAAGCAGTGAAAAAATAAAACTCATTTATCAATTGAAATGATGGTATACTTAGAGAATCAATAATTAAACCTAATTGAGGGAATTAACTTCAGGAGAATTGCAGGATATAAAGTAAACCTAAATCATTCATTAGAATTCTCACAAACTACCCACAAAGCCCAGCAACAAGAGATAAAAGACAAATTCTATTTAAAATAACTGCAGACAATATAAAAATACTTGGACTTTTACTGCCAAAACAAACATAGGAGATTATGAGTCCACAATTATGAAACATTTTCACAAAGATTAAGACAGAATTAAATAATTGGAACAATGCAGATTGTTCACAGAGCAGTGAACAAACATAATAAAAATGAAAATCTATTTAAGTTTTTTCACTGATTCATTGTCATACCAATGTAATTACCAAAACATTGTTCTATAGGACTAGAAAAATAAAAACAAAATTCATCATGTTAAGAATTTCAAGTGAATCAATGAAAAAAAAAATGACACCTAGCAGTTCCACATTTAAAACTATATAACAGGTGGCAGCTAGTTGGTTTAATGGATAGAGCACCCGCCCTGAAGTCAGGAGGATCTGAGTTTAAATAAGGCCTCAGACACTTAATACTTCCTGGCTGTTTGACCCTTGGGAAGCTACATAACCCAAATTGCCTCAGGAAAACAAAACAAAACAAAACAAAAAACAAAAAACAACACAAAACCAAAAGAAATTAAAAAAAACCCACTACAAAACAATCTGGTACTGACTAAGAGATATATGGTGCATCAGGCAAATAGATTAGGTAAAAAATAAATAATAGTAACAGTGTTTCAGAAACCCAAATATCTAAGATATTGCAGTAAGAACTCATGTTTTCAGAAAAAAAAATATAAGAAAATTGGAAAGCAGTTTAGAAAAAAGTAGATATACAGCAACATCTCACATCATATACTAATATAAGGTCTCTCTCTCTATGTATATATATATGTATACATATATATATAAAACTTATTCAGAAAAAGTGTTATCATAAGTAATTTAAATGAGCATGGAAAAATACATATCTGTATGACAAGAGTTTATGAACAAATTTGAGAAAGGATGGTGGGAAGCTAAATAGAAGGTTTTGGCTCATGAAATTAAAGAAAATATTAAGTAAATAAATTAAAGAAAATTAAAAGAAATTAAAGTAAACAACAACTGATTCACACACAACAAAGAAAACAGGTAACTGAATAAATTTTTCAAGCAAATTTTACTGATTGTCTCATTTTTTTAAATATAAATAGAACTGAGCCAAGTTTGTGAAAATTAGGAAAAAAAAAACATTCCCCATTTTACAAATAGCCAGAGGATTTAAAAAGGCATTTTTCAGAAGAATTCAAAGCTATCTATTGTTCTATGAAAAATATTCTAAATCATCAATGATTAGAGAAATGGAAATTAAAATGAATAACATGCCACCTCACATCTATTAGATTGGCTAACATGATAGGGAAAAAAAAGAAAATTATAAATGGTGTAGGAGTTGTACAAAAATTGGGATGCTAAAGCACTGCTTATAGAATTGTAAAGTAGTCCAACTATTCAAGAGAACAGTTCAAAATTATGTCCAAAGGGCTATAAAACTGTATATAATCTTCAAACTAGCACTGCTATCACTAGATATAATTTTTCAAAGAGATTCAAAAAAGAG
Organism: Myrmecobius fasciatus; assembly: GCA_023553655.1. Taxonomy (NCBI): domain Eukaryota; kingdom Metazoa; phylum Chordata; class Mammalia; order Dasyuromorphia; family Myrmecobiidae; genus Myrmecobius; species Myrmecobius fasciatus. Next base: position 9,494 of record JAJPUD010033193.1, read on the forward strand.
AAAGTATCTATTTCTACAAGAACATTTAGAGAAACTATTTATGTTGTAGAAAAGAATTGAAAATGTAAGGGATATCCATCAATTGTGGAATGACTGAATGAGTTATATTGAATTATTGTAATAGAATTATATTGTGATATAAAAAATGATGAGCAGGATGGTTTCAGAAAAGAAAAAAAAACACCTTGGAAGATATATGAACTCATGCAATGTGAAGTGAACAGAACCCAGGAAAACATTCTACACAGTAACATCAATATTATAAGGATGACCAACTGTGAAACTTCAATACTCTGAATCAAGGCAATCATCAAAGACAATTCCAAAGAACCTATTGTAAAAAATGCTATCTATTTCTACAGAGACAACTATTGAATTTCAAATGTATATTGAAGAATATTTTTAAATTTAAATTTATTTTATGGATTAAACAAACATTTCCATAAAATAGTACAACAAAAAGATGGTTGTACATGAAAGTTAAAATCTACTCCATGCAATTTGGTATTCCTTTCAAATATACTTAATTTATTTTTCTAGTTTAATTTCTTTTTGTTTTCTTTTGCAATATAACTGATACAGAAATATTCTTTTAATGATTCTTTGTCATCCAACTGCTTGCCTTCTCAAGGAAGGAGGAGTATTGGAAAAAGAGAGAGAATTTGAACTCATTTTAAAATATTGCTAATTTTACTTATAGTGGTGAACTATTTAATAAAATTTATAATGTTTTCAAACTATATTACTTCACTATATATGCTCATTACCACCTATCAGATTATATTATAAAGATTGTCAGTTACAAATATATTTGATGTTGTTTTTCTAAAGTCCTTTCCAACTCTGAGATTCTGCATGTATCTATTTCTTCTCTTGACATGTTTATGGATATGATAGGGGAAAAGATTTAAGGAGAATGAGGTATAGGATATCTTGAAAGCCAAGTTTCTCTGAGAGCCAGAATGTAGACAGAGGTATTGCAGGAAATGATTTAGGATGAAGAGGACTTTAATAAGATATTGGTTCTAAATGGCATAAAGTCTGGCAGAGGGGTCTAGAAAGTGTATGTGTTATAAAACCAAGATTTTGCTACATTCACTTTTTTCTGGTTTATTTTTTTTATTTCCCATGCTTTCCCCCTTTTGTTCTGATTTTTCTCTCCTAACATGATTCATAAAGTGCATCAAAAATGAATAAATTTAAAAATCCAAGAGTTTTGAACTTTGAAGCAGAGGAAGGAGGATGCATTTGCTCCTGCTGACATTTTTGCCAGCAATATAGTCATGAAAATGCCAAGTGATCTGTAATAAGAGATAAAAGGATCCATGGTAATAATATAAAGGAAGACTGTGTAGTAAAAGAGTTGTACTGATTTAGAATAATACCTAGGAAGGATATCTAATTGATTTTATTATTTTCTGAAGAGCTGGTGACACTACTATTAGCATTAGTGGCAAGAGTATGCATAAGATTATCTGTTAAGCAAGGTCAGTAGTCTATGCAGAAATTCTCAGGGGAAAAGGGAGATATGCCCTTTAATGGGAATATTCCAATCAATCCTCTTCCTAGCATTCCTATCCTAGGAATGATCTAGGATATGCCAACCAGCTAGTCTAGACCTAAGTCTAGAATAACACATGGCCACTTTGCTTGTCTATCCCTCTTTCTTACAATGTTTTCTACTCAAACTTGGTATTTGAATAGGATCCTCTGACTTTAAATTCAGTTCCATTTTTTCCACATTTTCTCCCATGTCTCTAAAAGTATACAATGTGGTACATCACTTATTCATTCAATACAGAAAATCAATTATCAAGGGGAAAATGTACATATGTCAGATATGTTAAATGACTTCTGTGACCTCTTAAAGAATATTTTTTTTAATTTTTTTTTATTTTTTAATAAAGCTTTTTATTTGCAAAACATATGAGTGACCTTTCAAAATTGACCTTTGCAAAAAAACTTTTTTTTCCCAAGCTTTTCCTTTCCCTCCCCCCCCTCC
>JAJPUD010033194.1:0-11494 GCA_023553655.1 Myrmecobius fasciatus
ACAAATTTTAAAAAAAGCCAAATATATAACCTATCTGACACACTAATACCATTAGGTTTATATCCCAAAGAGAAGAAATAAAAAGGAAAAGTACCTATGCATCCAAAAATATTTATTCTATCTCTTTTATTGGGATAAAGAATTGAAAATTGAGGGGATGACCATCAATTAGGGAATAATTGAACAAGTTCTGGTATGTCATGGTGATGGAATACTATTGTGCTATAAGAAATGATGAGCTAGAAGTTGTCAGAAAAACTTGAAAAGACTTACATAACTTGTTACAAAGTGAACTGAGAAGAGCCAGGAGCATTGTGCACTGCAATAGCAATATTGATCAACTGTGAATGACTTAGCTATTCGCAATTATACAATGATCCAAGAAAATTCTGATTCACTTGGGATGAAAAATGCTATCTATCACCTGAGAAAGTACTGATGGAGTCTGAATACAGATCAAAGCATACTTTAAAAAAACTTTTGTTTTTTATTATTTTTTTCTGTTTTCTTGCACAATTTGACTATGTCTGTACATGTATAAGCTATATCAAATTGCTTGCCTTTTCAATGAGAGGAAGAGGGAAGGAAAGGGAGGAGAGAATTAGGAACTCAGACAACTGAAGAAAAGTTGATATATAATACTGTCCTATTCTCCCAAGCACCTTTAGAACAAATATAAAAACTCCTCTTCTACATCACTTTATCTTTTATGTGCTTTTCCACAGATGTTTAACATAGTTTTCCTTTATTTAGGTAACTGGGCTATCATTTAGGTAATAGGGCTATCAATTCTTCTCTGAACTCCACATTTCATCCCGTTTCCCTGCTTTTGCACATGCTGTCCTATAAATCTTGATTAATTCTCTCATCACTTTCTCTCAAAATGTTTTATCTTCTTCCAATGCTAATCTTAGATGCCATTTCTTGTAAGAAGTTTTATTTAAACCTCTAGTCAGTGCTTCCTCTCCCAAATTTTCTTGTACTTAATTATTTGTGTATCCATTGACAGAATAATATCATTTTGATCTTTATGCCCATAATTCCTAGACAGAATCTTGCATGTGGTAGAGCTTTAAAAAGTATTTGCCAGGCAATCAGGTACATTCTGCAATTATCTGTATAGGGAAAATACTTAATTAAATATGTGATAGAGAAGATAATAATAAATTAAAATGGATAATTTTTAATATATGATATTGAAAAACTTTCATCTGATAAAATCAATGTAACTAAGATAAAAATGAAAACAATCAATTGGAGAAAAAGATTTGCATCAAATATCTCTAAAGATATTCAATATATATAAAAAAATTAACACAAGCACATAAGGCTAAGATCCCTTTTCCAAATGGATAAATTGTCAAAGAAGATAGACAAATGGCTATTAAAAGAAATAAAAAGTATTAACAGCCATACTTTTTTTTAAATCATTACTAGGATAATTATAAGTCAAAAAAGTTTCACTTTATTTCTATTGGCACAGGCAACAAAAAAATAAAATAAAATTGCTATTGTTGAAGGAGCTACAGGAAACCAAGAACATTAAGACATAGTTAGTGGGAATTTGATTTGGTTCAGTCATTCTGGAACGCACTGGAGTTAGACCAAAAGAAGTGATAAAGATGGCCATACTCTTTGATCTTCCTAAATATATATGCCAAAGGAAACAAAATAGAAAAAGAGAGGTTGTATATATGCAGAATATTCAGAACAGTACTTCTAGTGGTAACAAAGAATTAAGCACTCAGATTGGGGATGGCCACAGAAAATGTGGCACATAAATTCAATGGAATATTACCGAGTCATAAAAAATCCAAATATGAAGAATACATAGAAGAATGAAAAAGTCATTTGCAATGATGCAAAATGTAGTAAACATAATCAGAAATTTTGTTTCTGATTTTCACATATCTCACTTCCCTTTTATTTGCAAATACATGTAATGTAGCAACAAAAACATTTTTAAAACTTGGAGAGTATTGAATTGCAATATAAACTAGCATCAATTATATATTCAATATAAAGGTAACATCCTATTTTCCTTTGGGTTAATATTTCTTCAATTAGTATAAAACCTGATGAGAATACGAATTAAGTGGAATTAATTGTGGTAATGGGAAATGGCTGCATTAAGTTAAAATTAGAGAAGTGAAAGGAGCATGTGTAAAGAGGCTCATATGCAGTGGAAGAAGTAGGTAGGTATCTTAGTACTCATTGTTATTTGGTTCCAGAAGGCACAATGAGTAGTGAAAATGACAATGAGTTTTTCCCATAAAAAGTACATCTCCATTCTGCAGCCTAAGCATCCCTCCCCATCCAATTCCCTAAAGGGGCAAGTGAGGCTTCTACTTACAGAGAAACAAGTCAGCCTAACCCAGCTAGGCTCTTCCCTTCTTGACCCCATTCACTTTCTGAGAGGAATATGGACCTTTCTACTCTCCTTCAACCCACACCATCCAAGCTTCCTTGGTGATGTGGGGGTGGGGATCACTTGGATATGGAGGCAAAAGCTATGGTCCCAAACCTTCCATAGCCCAGGGTTCTGATGCCCCCAGGGTTTGAGGCTGCTAAGAGTCTTAGGTCTTCCACCTTCACCTGGTCTCCATGACTGCTCTTCTTGCTCCTTCTACGTCTCCTACTGCTGAGCACACCAATCTCTCTCTGCCCCTTCCAGTACTATTGTACTGTACAGTACAAATGGGACTCAGGAAACTATGCAATGCAGCTACCTTATTTTGCAGGAACTGTCCAATCACCTGCCTGGCACTGGGCACAATCTCCACGTATTGGGCTGCAATCTGACAGTCCTGCACACCAATGCCTTTTCTGGAGAGGAGCTGCCCACGGCGGAGGGCAATAGCAGAAGTAGTTGGGGCAGTGTGCCTTACCAACCTCAAATTCCTACTGTTCAAGTAAAAGTGCAATGAGAGCCGAGCAAGCACCAAGTGCTGTAGCATTTCATTCTTAACCAACTGTGTGGAACACTGAATTTCACAAATTTCATAGAGGTGTGCTGAGTTACTACTGTATTTTGATAATATCCTGAGTGAAAGCTGTCTTATTCTTCACTATAGCTCTCTTGGACCATGTATTAAGTTTTGTCTATAGTGAGTAATTAATAAATACTTGACTCTAAACCATTCAAATCAAGGGTCCTGGAGATTAAAACCATTCATAATACTTCACAACACATCAAAATCAGGGCACCTGTCCAAATCATTATTGATCAGAGAAATACAAATTAAGACAACTCTGAGATACCACTACACACCTCTCAGATTGGCTAAAATGGCAGGAAAAGATAATGACGAATGTTGGAAGGGATGTGGGAAAACTGAGACACTATGTTAGTGGAACTGTGAACAGACCCAGCCATTCAGGAGAGCAATTTGGAACTATGCTCAAAAAGTTATCAAACTGTGCATACCCTTTGATCCAGCAGTGTTTCTACTGGGCCTGTATACCAAAGAGATCTTAAAGGAAGGAAAGGGACCCACATGTGCAAAAATGTTTGTGGCAGCCCCTTTTTTAGTGGCTTTCAAGAATCATCTTTTAAAAATTTATCAAGGAAAATTGCCTTGATATTGTAGAAGTAGAGGTAAACTAGAAATGGAATGACTCAACTTGATTATCTTCTAAAAGAGATTACAAAATGAAAACTCCCAAAAATATTATACCCAAATTTCAGAGCTCCCAGGTCAAAGAAAAAGTATTGCAAGAAGCCAGAAAGAAACAATTTAAGTATTCTGAAGCACAGTCAGAATAATACAAGCTTTAGCAACTTCTACATTAAAAGATGAGAGGGCTCAGAATATGATAGTCTGTAGGGCAAAGAAGTTAGAATTACAGCCAAATTACAAGCAAGAGTAACCTACTCAACAAAACTGAGTAATCATGCAAGGGAGAAATAGATATTCAATGAAATAGAGAACTTCTAAGCATTCTTGATGAAAGACAAGAGATGAATAGAAAATTTGACTTTCAAATACAAGACCAAGAGAAGAATAAAAAGGTAAGCAAGAAAGGGAAATCAAAAGGAATAATAAGGTTAAACTATTTACATTCCTACATGGAAAGATGATTCTTGTAATTCATAAGAACTTTTCATTATTAGAGCAGTTATAAGATGAATATATAGATACAGAGCACAAAAGTGAATTGAATATGAAGATATAATATCCAAAATATAAAATTAAGAGGTAAAAGAGGAATCCACTAGAAGAAAGGAAAATTGAGAGGTAGAATTTGGTAAGTTATCTCACATAAAAGAGGTAAGAAAAAGCTTTTATAATAAATGGGAAGAAGAGGGAAGTAGGGGAGAATGAGTGAATTTTACTGTCATAAGAATAGGCTCAAAGAGGGGATAACATACATATTCAGTTATAGAAATCTATCTTATTCTATAAGAAAGTAGGAGTGGAAGGGCATAAGAGAAGAGAAGGGTAATAGCAAGGAAGCAGATTGAGGTAGGAAATACTAGAAGCAAAATATTTTTGAGGAAGGACAGGGTCAAAGGAGAAAGAGAATAAAATAAATGGTGGGTACAGTTAGCAATAGTAATTGTGTAAATAATTTTGAAGCAAGTATCTCGGATAAAGGCTTCATCAATCATAAAGAAAAGTGAGTTAAATTTATAAAAGTAAGAGTGATTATTAAATTGATAAATTATCAAAAGAAATGATAAAGTCATCAAAATTACTTATAGCCATATGAAAAAAGAGCTAGCCTATTATTTATTGAAAAGTGCAAATTAAAACAATTCTTAGGGTTCTAGCTCATACCTATTAGATTGGCTAATAGGAAAAAAATGAAAATGACAAATGTTTGAGGGAATGTGGGAAAAATGAGACATGAATGCACTCTTGGTAGAGTTGTGAACTGATTCAATCATTCTTTCGAACAATTTGGAACTACACCCAAGGGACTATTAAACCATGTATATTCTTTGCCCTAGCAATACCACTGCTAGGTCTATATCTTAAAAGAGAAAAAACAAAAAGGAAAACTAATTATGTATAAAACTGATTATTGCTGCTCTTTTATGGGGGCAGTGAACTGGAAATTGAAAGGATTCCCATCAATTCAGAAATGACTAAAAAAATTGTGGCATGTGATTATGATGGAATACAACTATGTTATAATAAACTATTAATAGGATGTTATCAAAAAATTTGCAAAGACTTCCATGAGCTGATGCAAAGTGAAATATATTGAATACAAAGTAACAGTAATATTGTAAGATGATCAGCAATGAACAACTTAGCTATTCTCAGAAATAGTGTTCCCAGACAACTCTGAAGGACTTATGGAAAATGTTATCCATATCCAAAGAAAGAAATAATGATGTTTGAATATATAATGAAGTATAATTTTAAAATTAATTTTTCTTGAGGTTTTTGTCTGTTTTCTTTCACAGCATGACTATTATGAAAATATTTTATATGACAACACATATATATCCTATATCAAACTGATTGTCTTCTCAATGATGAGTTACAGAGGGTTAAAGGAGGGAGAGAATCTGTAACCCAAAGTATCAAAAACTAATGTTAAAAATTATTTTTATATGTAATTGGGAAAAATAATATGGTAAATACATTTTAGCACACAAAAGAGTTCATTCAGAATATAATAGTAAAGTAAAGGGATAAGTCTAGGGAATATGTGTGTCAAAATAACTTTTTGGAAGGACAGAGTCCATTTCTGCTGGCTAACAGAATCCAAGGACAGCTCTAGTTGAGTTGAAATACTATTCTTTTCAGCTGCTAGGAGTCATACTCCTGTTTCCTTCTTCAAGTAACTTTTCTTCATATCCCTGACTGTCTGGAGCAAGAACTCTCTCAAATTCTCTCTCCAACTTTTAAATGCCTTCTGAATGACATTTACGTGACTTTATGGGAAGAATGAGAAACAAATTCTCACCAGCTCTTCTCTTTCACAAAATGGTCCTTATCCTGGTCCCCATCTAAACCCAAGATTTGGCTTTTTGAAGTCCTATTCATCCAATGAGGTCAGTTTACTCCATCCTTTTAAAAAAATAATAGCTTTTTATTTTCAAAATATATGCACCTTGTGTTTCTTTTTTTTCTTCTTTCCTTTTCCCCATCCCCTTGCCTTGACAGCAAATAAGCCGATGTTAAACATGTGCAATTCTTCTGTACACATTTCCACATGTTGCCCAAGAAAAATCAGATCAAAAAGGAAAAAAAAATGAGAAAGAAAACAAAAAGCAAGCAAACAACAAAAAAGATGAAAATACTATGTTGTGATCCACATTCAGTTCCCATATTCCTCTTTCTGGATGCAGATGGCTCTTTCCATGACAAGTCTATTGGAACTGGCCTGAATCACTTCATTGTTGATAAAAGCCATGCCAATCAAAATAGATTATCACATAATCTTGTTGTTGCTGTGTGCAATGTTCTCTTGATTGTACTCACTTCACGGGATATCAGTTCATGCAAGTCTCTCCAGACCTTTCTGAAATCATCCTGCTGATTGTTTATTATAGAAGAATAATATCCCATAACATTCATATACCATAATTTATTCAGCCACTCTCCAACCGATGGGCATCCTCTCAGTTTTCAATTCCTTGCCAGTATAAAATGGGTTGCTACAAACATTTTTGCACATATGGGTCCTTTACCCTTTTTTTAAATCTCTTTTGGATACAAGTCCAGTGTAGGCACTGCTGGATCAAAGGGCATAGATTAGATAGCCTTTGGTCATAGCTTCAAATTGCTCTCCAGAATGGTTGGTTAAGTGTACAACTCAACCAACATTATATTAGTGTCCCAGTTTTCCCACATCCCCTTCAACATTTATCATTATCATTTCCTGTCATCTAAACCAACCTGAGAGGTATGTAGTGGTACCTAAGAGTTGTCTTAATTTGCATTTCTCCAGTCAATAATGGTTTGGATAATTTTTTTCATATAACTAGAAATGGTTTTAATTTCTTCATCTGAAAAGTTTCTATTTATATCTTTTGACCACTTATCAATTTAAGAATAATTTTTATTATACATTTGAGTTAATTCTCCATGTATTTTAGAAGTGAAGCCTTTATCAGAATTCCTGGATATAAATTTTTCCCTCAGTTTTCTGCTTCCCTTCTAACCTTGTCTTCATTGGTTTTGTTTTTAAGCCAAAAAACTTTTTGGCTTAATATAATCAAAATTATCCATTTTGCATTTCATAATGTACTCTAATTCTTTTTTGGCCATAAATTTCTTCTTCTCCACAGATCTGAGAGGTAAACTATCCTTTGTTTTTCTAATTTGCTTATAGTATCACTCTTTATGTCTAAATCATGAACCCATTTCAATCTTATCTAGGTATATCTTCATCTTTTTTTAAAGGGGAAGAGGGCAGTGCTCACAAACTGCAATGGGATTAGTTGGTATTTATATCTTGTTATATACTGTGGCAAAGTCAACAGGAATAATAGAAAGGACCTTACTTTGAAAGCTGTTTTATGTCCATTTGGTCTGGAAACTATAAACACTGCTTCTATCTAGGATAAAGAGGAAGGGCACCAGTCATAAATGCCTGTCTCCCACCTGCTGGACAAACACAAAGCATATAAGAGGAATGCTAAGAGAGAAAAGAAACTATAAACCAGAGACATACCCATAGAGGAAAAATCAGCGTTATTAACCTTTGTCATCTGTGACATCTAATTGAAGTTCTAGGGTTTTTCTGGCCCCATAGGCTAGACTAAGAGGAGAAAGATGGTAGCTGACAGCAGAAATAGATTTCTGTCTGCTGTAGGGAATTAATTCCTGGGGAGAAGGAAATAGCTATTTCAAATGCAAATGTTTGTTTTCTTTCTTCTTAACTTTCTTACTCTTTCACAAATGAGTAAGTAACTTCTAGGCTTGAAGCCAAAGTATACCCTGTCTTTTTTTTTTGGGGGGGAAAGGGGTAGTAATTATACCAAGATGAAAAAAATAAAATCCAAAAGTGGAAGGAATCTTAGAGTCATTGAATCCAATCCTCTCATTTTACAGATAAGGAACCTGAGGCTCAGGAAAACTAATTAATGTTTTAAAGATAATACACAGAGTTAGCATTATAGGTAGGACATAAACCTGGATTCTTTGCTCAATTTACCAAAATTTCACACACAATGATCAACTCCAACTACAGAGTGACTGAAAAAAATGATATTATAGGAATATAATAAAATATTATTGTGCAATAAGAAATAAATATGAGGAATTTAGAAAAAAATCAAGGAAAACTTCAAAGCAGTGATGCAGAATAAAATGAGCAAAAGCCAGCTAGGTAGTACAGTAGATAGAGCACTGTGATTGGAATGAGGGAGATTCATCTTCCTGACTTCAGATCTCTCCTCACACACTTACCATTGGAATGACCCTGGGCAAGTCACTCAACCTTAAGTGCCTCATTTTTCATTTGTAAAATAAGCTGGAGAAGGAAATGATAAACCTCCAGTGTCTTTGTCAAGAAAATTACAAATTGAGTCACAGAGAGTCAGACATGACTGAAACAACTTAAAAATAAAACAAAATCAAGGGAACACTACACAGGATTATACTAAAAGAAGGAACCATCACTAAAAGCAAGTTTGAAATCTTTATAATGTGGAGGGAAAATGAAGATCCCAGAGAAGAAATAATTAGGTGTACTTTTTCCCTCATTGCAGAGAGGTAAGTGGCTACTAGAAGAGAGTATTTTATGTATTTTCCATTTCTGTAGTGAATATTTTGCTTCATTCATTATTTTTAGTTCCTTATGAGTGTTCAGTCTGAAGTGAGGATGAGAATGGGAAATAATTTTGATTTAAAACCAAAAGGCACTGTTTGGGACCGGTGCTAGACCCCCTTTCCCAAATTAGCTAATCAGAGGCATCTTCAGGGTACAAAAAGAAAGCATTTATTTAGTTCCTGCAGAGAGAGGCCCAGGCACACATTTGAGAGCCATCCCAGCTCCCTCCATGTGAAACTTGACCAGCTTCTGGCTTGTCAGGGATTTAAAAAGCAAAAGACCCAAGTCTTATCATTGGCTAGACTAAAAGGATGTAACCATCCTTGACCAATGTTGTCTGCTTCCTGTGGGTCACTTTACTTCCTATAACTTCACTGACTTCATGTGACTTCCTGTATCCCAGGGTTCAAGGCCTGGAAATAGAGATCGTGTGACTTAGTCTCAAACTGAGAAAACTTCATCCAATCAGTCCCATTCAGCACCAATAAAATCTATTTTAATATGATAAATAAAATGAGGGGTTTGAACCAGAGGTTTTCTAAGGACTAAGGTCCTTTCCAACTCAAAATTTATAAGTCTTTGATTCTAGATTAGAGGAAGTGAGCAAGAGGAAGAACATGTTTTCTGAATACCTAGAAATGACATCCTCCAGTCAGTTGAGAGATGGAAAGAAGGAGCCAGGTAGTAATTAAGAATAGATTTTGTAAGAGACATGATAATTTTTGTAAGACAAAGTGGTCTTTATTTTAAGACCAGACACAGAAGGCAAAGTGTGTGGGTGTATAACAGTTGGGACACAGATATGTGTTACATGGGCTGATTGTGTTATTCTGACTTTATTCAGGAGTCTAGTATAATTTTTTGAAGTTATGCAAAGCATTTCTATAAAAATCAAGTTATGAAAGAAAACATAGATCTCCTACCCTAATGAAAATAAAAACCCTCAAAAATACCTTAAAACTAAAGAAGAGACTAATAGAGAATGCTTTGATTTATACTCAGACTCAATCATTTCCTTCTCTGGGTATGTATAGGATTTTTCATCATAAGTCCTTCAGAGTAGATGTGGATGACTATACTACCGAGAATAAGAAAGTCATCCCAAAATATTGCTATTACTTAGTATACAATATATTTCACATTGTTCATGGAGGTCTTTCAGGTTTGTTTCATTTTTTTTCCTGATAGCATCCTGCTCATCTCTAGTATAACTTTTTAAACAGTATATAACATTGTATTTTCTGAACTTCTACTCTCTTCCATTAGGGTAGGTAATTAGAAGTTGATAGTAGTATCATGTCTTGTATTCCTGGAGATCCTAAATCTCACTGTGCCGAAATCATCATTAGGAGACATTTTATTTGCTTCATGGTTGCTATAGGGCAGAGAGAAGAGACCCAATTCTTATTCATGTGTTACAGTTAAACACCAGATGTAGCTAATGAGAATCCATCCTTATTGTCATTGCTTGCTTCCCTATTGCCAGTCCTTCTATCAGATAACAGGCTAACATTTTGGTAAGTATAACCTTCGGCTAAACAGTCTACAGTATCCACAATTCAGCCATTTTCCTTTATAGAAAATTGAATGATTTCTCACATTTCTAATCATATGTTTCTTCTCTTGTGGAATATGAATGGAAAAGTATTTATTTAAGCCCCATTTTCGAAAAAGAAATAGAACAAGCTATTAATCAACTCCCTAAGAAAAAATCTCCAGGGCCAGATGGATTTACATGTCAATTTTACCAAACATTCAAAGAACAAATGATCCCAATACTATATAAACTATTTGAAAAAATAGGGAAAGAAGGTGTACTACCAAATTCCTTCTATGACACAGATATGGTGCTGATAGCTAAACCAGGTACAGAGAAAACTGAGAAAGAAAACTAGAGACCCATTTCCCTAATGAATATTGATGCAAAAATTTTAAATAAGATTTTAGCAATGAGATTACAGAAGGTTATCCCCAGGATAATACACCATGTCCAAGTAGGATTTATACCAGGAATGCAGGGCTGGTTCAATATTAGGAAAACTATTAGCATAATCACTTATATTAATAACCAAATTAACAAAAATCATATGATTATCTCAATAGATGCAGAAAAAGCCTTTGATAAAATCCAACACCCCCTCCTATTAAAAACATTGGAGAGTATAGGAATAAATGGGCTTTTCCTTAAAATGATTAGTGGTATCTACTTAAAACCTTCAGCAAGCATCATATGTAATGGAGTCAAACTAGAACCATTCCCAATATGATCAGCAGTGAAACAAGGCTGCCCACTGTCACCATTATTATTTAATATTGTCTTAGAAATGTTAGCTTTGCCATTCTCCAATCAATAAATGGTCAAAGGATATGAACAGACAATTTTCGGAGGATGAAATTAAAACTATTTATAGTCATATGAAAAGGTGCTCCAAATCACTATTGATCAGAGAAATGCAAATCAAGACAACCCTGAGATACCACTTCACACCTGTCAGATTGGCTAAAATGACAGGAAAAGTTAATGATGAATGTTGGAGGGGTTGTGGGAGGGCTGGGACACTGATGCATTGTTGGTGGAGCTGTGAACGGATACAGCCATTCTGGAGAACAATTTGGAGCTATGCTCAAAAAGTTATCAAACTGTGCATACCCTTTGACCCAGCAGCATTTCTATTGGGCTTATATCCCAAAGAAATCATAAAGGAAGGAAAAGGCCCCACATGTGCAAGAATGTTTGTGGCAGCCCTTTTTGTAGTGG
>JAJPUD010033195.1:0-11493 GCA_023553655.1 Myrmecobius fasciatus
GTGTTGCCTTTCTCTGATTCTTTTTTTTTTTTTTTCTTGTAGATAGGCTTTTTCTTGCATAACTTCTCAAGCATTTCAACATTATTAACAAGTAGTGGACTTCCTGCCATCTAGGGGAGGGGAGGGGACTGGGGGTAAAATTTGTAATGGAAAGCTTTGTAAAGATCAATGTTGGGGAACTACCCATACATATGTTATACAAATAAAAAGCTTTAATAAAAAAAAGAAATATTCCTTATGTATCACTTTTAGGATAATTGTCTCAAGCTTGTAATATTGTGTTGGGTCTGGAATCAGGAAGATATGATTTCAAATCTGGCTTTTGACACTGGGAAAATCACTAACCTCTCTTTGCTTTCGTCCATTGGGAAGGAAATGGCAAACCACTTCACTATTTTTTGCCAAGAAAAACCCATGGATAGTATAATCCACAGAATCATGAAAAGTTAGACATGACTCAACAACAACAACTGAAACTTTTAGAAGAGAGAAGGTTGTGAGGCTAGAATTTGAATTGTGAATTTGCAAAGGATTCTTATTAAGGTCTATTTCTCTAATTAACTATAATTATCCCCATGTGATACCCTCAGAATCTGGAAAAATCTATATAAAATTTTTGGCTCTCACTTCATACTAGAGAAAAAGTCTGTATTTTTTCTTTTTCTTTTATGGGTTGTTTACAATAGCTAATTTTAAGATGTAGGTTGGTATTGTATACTATGCATATGATATGGACTTAATCTCTTCCCCTGTCAGGAAGAAGATCAAAGGGTTATTATCAGATATAAACAATTTGTAGACTATCCTATTTGTATAGAATGATCATGAGGAAGGAACTCTTTATCAGTCTCCATTGTCCATCCCAGAACCTTTGAGATATTGATTAGCATATCTTTAGACAGGTCTGAGATCTAGTCTGCCAGGTATTTCACATGATTCCTCTTTGATGACCCCCCCACCCCCACCCCTTTGAGCTTTCTGACATTTCCTTTCCTCCTTGATTGCTCCCTCTGAGTTTCCTCCTTTAAATCCCTTGTTTTTCCTTGAGAAACCCTCAAGGTTGCATTTCCTCTCTAAAAGATCTTTGCTAAGTTCTTCTAAGGACTAAGCCCACTGTGAGGCTACTCTCTCTCTTCCTCTATAGTGTCTTCCCTCTACTGGTATCTTTCTCTTTATTCTACCTACCTCTGGCTGGTCTGTTAAACTCCTCTATGGATCTAACTTGCCAGTCAATAACTTACTCTTCTCTTATGGAATATTGCTTTTCTCCTGGTTAATTGTCACTTCTTCTGGGAAACTTGTTCTTTCCTTGCTAACTGTATGTTTCCCCAACTTTATGACATATTAGCCACTACTGGAACCTATTTTACCTCTTATTTTGTCTGCAGTCTCTTCTCCTAAATAAATCTGCCTTTTGCCAAAGAGAACGGCCATTGTGAATTTGTCACATGTTTATTTCAAACTAAGTACTGCAATCCTAACCTCAGAATATATATTTTATTCTAAACATTTTGTCATCTGCTGGCCTTTGTGTGTCTTCCACAGCTACCATAAAAATTTCCCCAAATTCCTATTTTATTTCATATGTTGACCTGCAATAAATCAAAACTGCAATGGGGAAAATCACTATGTTGAAGGAATAATTGTAAATTGGTGGGGGAACAAAGTGGGAGAATGTGGCATATATTATTATCAGACCCAAATATCGAGTGCTTTTCTTTTGCTTACATGCTATTTTTTGTTACAAGCTAGTAGTGACCATTGCAGAGATGAAGTATTTATACTATGATATAAAAAGATTTATTAAAGTATGATTTAAAAAAAAACAAAAAACAAAAATCTGGTTTAAAATCCCAGCTTTGCTTAATCTTTACATACTTCATTTTCCTAATATGTAAAATGAGGGACTGGGCAGAAGAATTAAATGGTGTAAGAGAAATGAATTTGGAGTCAAGCATCTAAGTTCAGATCTCAGCTTTGCTCTCTGTCCTTGTCTGTAAAATGAGGATCAGGAACTCTAGTGTGAGGGTTTGCTGAGCTCTTTTGAAAGCTGATCATTTACCTTCTTCACCCACTTTTTATCTGTGGCTCTAAGACCTGTGGAGTGTGTGGTGGTCATACCCCAGTAATATTGTTTTAGCAGATTTAGCTAAACTAAGTTGAAGACAAACAGTTAAAGAGATGTCTCATCCAACCATGTAAAAACTTCCCCTGGCAAAATGAACAGACCAATTTGTTGCAAAGGACATGAAGGAGGTGCTCTGGAGTGCTTAGAGCTAAGTCAGACATCAAAGTTATCAAGGCCATCCACTGCATCCCAAGCCATTGTCAATTGTCTTGACTTTCATCCTGTCCCTGAGTTATTTAGGAAGAATGAGCTGCTTCTAGAAATGTGTGATGGTAAATAATGGAAGAGTCCTAGCTCCAATTCCTTTAAAGCATAGACAAGCATCTTTCAACAGTGCTTATTGTGACAAAAACCCTTTTAGTTGACTTCAAGACTGAACTGAATGTGCTTACAAAAGATATGAAAGGACAAAAGTCTGCTGTTTCTCAGATGGTTTTTAAGTAAGGACAAAGAAATGCTATAAGACTTCAAGCTGAGAGAGGTGTTTAAAGGACAAGAAACTTGAGATTATTGTTCTCAGGAAATTAGCTAACATTTAAAATTTTTATTTTGATTTCTTTACAATTGTGAAGAAATTAGACTTCAATATCTACTTTAGCCTAATTCTCCCTGTGACAGCAAATATAATCTTCATAACTAAAAACAATAACAATAAAACCAACTCTCTTATTTTTGGACATTTGACTTACAAAATTTATAATATGAGAAGCTGTTTTGAAATAAATAAAAATGCACACACATATGACTTTTAGAATTATTTTCAATTCACAAATATTAACTAAAATAAATATTCTACATGTCAATAATACCACCCATACTAAATTCTAAGAATTTCACTAATACCTTTATTTCTTCAGTACTTAGTACTTTGCATAATAGGTACTTAGGAAAAGTGATTGTTGATCTATTTATTGATTCCTTTGCCAAATATTTTTAAGCATTTGTTCCCTGCGGGAATTTAGCTCTCCTACAATGGAAATCTAGTTCTATAATAAAACTTGCATCATCTTGACAGAAATTTATTTTATAGACAACTTTGCTGTAATGTCTATTTATTTTATAAAACAGGGTTTATCTCAATCCAAAGGAAAGAGTTTTTCAAGTATATTTTTTTCTCCAATAACTTAGGGAATACTACTGTTTTCCAAGTTACATATACAGATGATACTACCATCTCAATAGAACAATGATTCACAGAACTGAATCATCTTTTGCTGCATAAGATCTGAAATATTCTCAAGGGCAGTCATGGAAATGCTCAAAACAGTTTCAAAACAATTCAAATTGGCAGAGTAAAGTAGCCATTTTGTGTAGTTGGTAGGGAATAAAAAAATATGGTCAATGTTGAATTGATAGGGCATTACAATACCCTAAAAATTAGTAATAACTGCAACAGAATAAGGAAATATGTACATGTGGCTAATAGAATGGTTTAGGTAAATGAATGATTAGAAATCATGTAAAAATGTTTTATATGACTAAATTTCTACTGAAAGAAAAAAAAAGACTTGCACTATTTAAAATATGCTTATGGTTTCTGATTCAAACTGCTTCATAAACAATATTTTTAAAATAAATGTAAGAAGATAAAAGTAAAGAGACATGATTTCAAAAAAAAAATGAAAATTGACTTCCAATTAAGAATAAGTATTACCATAGTCTTCTCCAGATATGCTTTGTTTATTTTTTTGATGAACTTCAGATGTTGTTCTTGTATTGAAGATGACATAGAAAATATGCATTGTGGGTACTGTTTTTTATTGAATATAGCATTAGAGCTTGATGTTGCCCTTAGGGCATGGAAGAAAAAAAATTGAAATATTTTTTTCTTTTCTCTTCCCTCTGATGTTTCTGATTATCTAAAGAAATTGAGTCCATGATTGGTATCCAAAGAGATTTATCAACTAAAGGAAAATAGCAGTAATTACTAGGGGGATTTATAAATTAATTTATGAGTAGGTCTTGGAAATATATTGCTTTCATTGTGAATATTTAGTACCCCTCCTCAGATTAATTGAATATTTCAATGCAGGAATAATGCCCAAATTACAGCAAATTGGCCAAGGAATTCTTTCTATGCCTGAAATTTTGCTCTTTCACTCACTCAATAGATAAAAATTTAAAACAAGGGTAGGTAAACTATGGCACTGATACCATTTAAGGGACTTAGCAATCTAACACTGACATATTTAATTCCATAATTCAGTTCAACAAACATTTAACTAAACTTCTGTTGTGCATAGAGTAGTGTCCAAATTTAAATTATCACCCACCTTCTCCCCCTCTCAGAGGTTAAGGTACTATAACCTCTGAATTAAGAATAACTCAAGATAACAAGAAAGTCCTTAGAGTATCCTGTCAAGATTGCTGCTATCACATTCTCTAGATCTATCATTGTCTGGCCTTGGAGGTTTTCTGTGGCTCAAACTTCAAAAAATTTTCAAAATAGTCTGCCACACAGGAGTTCCCTAGGAATATTCACAGTAAAAGGGGACACAAGTACAGATATATAAGGAATGCCTTCCAGGAACACCAAACCCCTGGAGTTATACTACTTTGTTACAAAGAGCTCTCACCTGGCACTCTTCCTCTTTTTCTGGTCAAAATTGTGGACTCTGTAGATGCTACTTTCCTGCTTTTATTTTCTGCTAGCAAACAGACTGAGTAGGAAGGAAACTGATTGTTCTAATCTGGACTACAGGAAGCATTTAACTGATTTCTAGTTCCTATGGCTCAATAATTTCTTGACTGTGGTAAAAATGAAGCTTATAATCTAGTAAGAGGGTGTGTCACATATATAACAACTCTAATATGAAATAATATGAAATTGCATAAAATGTATAGGTTGAGGAGGTAAGGGCTGAGGAAAGCCTATTGGATAAGGTAATTGATGATTTCCAAGTTCACCGTTTCAGTAGTTTGGTGGAAATGAAAGCTAAATTGAAAGGTAGTGAAACAGAGACAGGTTGGTGAGGAAAAAGAGGAATCAGATATAAGTTTTCTTTTACATCTTAAAGAAAGGAAAGGGACCCACTTGTGCAAAAATGTTTTTTGCAGCCCTTTTTGTAGTGGCAAGAAACTGGCCATAAACTGGAGAATGGTTGAATAATTTATAGTATATGAATGCTACGGAATATTATTGTTCTGTAAGAAACAATCAGCAGGATGATTTCAGAGAGACCTGGAGAGACTTGCATGAACTGATGCTAAGTGAAGTGAGCAGAACCAGGAGAACATTCTACAATGCAACAGCAAGATTATGTGATAATCAATTCTGATGGATGTGGCTCTTCTCAACAGTGAGATGATTCAGGCAAGTTCCAATGATCTTGTGATGAAGAGAGTCATCTGCACCCAGAGAGAGGAATGTGGGAACTGAAGGTAGATCCCAACATAGCATTTCCATTTCTTTTGTTATTGTTTGCTAGAAATTTTTTATTCTTTTTCATTTTTCTTTCTTTTTGATCAGATTTTTCTTGTGCAGCAAGATATTTGCATAAATATGAATGTCTATATTTGATTTACATATATTTTGCCATGTTTAACATATATTGGATAACTTGCCATCTAGGGGAGGAGGTGGGCATAAGGGCAGGAAAATTGGAACATAAAGTTTTGCAAGAATCAATGTTGAAAAATTATCCTTGCATATGTTTTGAAAATAAAAAGCTTCAATAAAAAAAAAAACAGTTTTCTTTTAAGTTTTAAGTCTCTCTGTGTCTCTGTCCCTCTCTCCATTTGACTGTGTCTGTCTGTCTATCTCTCTCTGATCCCTTGTATATTATTTGACCTTATTAGTAACTAAAATGCTACTGACAAAGGAAACACAAGAAATAAGAAAACTGCATTTTAAACTGAAAATATCTTCTTAAAATTATGAAAGCATTTATATAAAATTTATGAATTGTTTCCATCAATCATTATGACTACGAAAAACACATTGGGCCACCCCAGTTTTCACTGATCATGCCTTTGTATTTATCCATGCCAACTTTTCTCCTTTTAACAGTGTATATTTTTTTCTTTTATTTTCTGTATCACTAAGGGAATCAAATCTTTCCATGTAAATGGAAGGTTTGAGGAGAGGAGACCATAAGGCTCTGATGAATTGAGTACTTATTCAAAAGCTTTTGTTAAAACTGATTAAATAAGGTAATATGAGAGTTTTCTAATTACATGAAATAGCCAGTTTTGAGACTCCTATCAGTCTAAACTCATACCCCAATGAACTCCATAAATGTTCAATTATTTTGACCTCCTACTGTCTTGACATCTACACCCAATGCAGGAGGTGCTCCCTGGGAACACTTGGCCCCTCTGTTAAAATATTTAATGTCACTTCTTTTCCTGAATCACATTTGCTGTCTAAAAGGGCCCTTTGGGATCATGCAGTCTGATGGCTCTGGAAGGCCACAAGGGTCATGATTCCATTGGTTGACTACATAGAACTTGAGACAATTTTAACTAATATAATTGTTGCTGTTCAAGAACTACAGTGATGTAACCTTCACCCCAAGATTTATAGGAGTCTCTAAATTCCCTCATAAATGCTGTTCTAGACATACAGATTGCTCTGTCTTCTCACTTCTGAGGGTAGAGTCTATGTCTTGTTATCACATTATGCTTGTGTTTATATTTACAACTGTAACCAGGTAAAGTCATACGTCATTAACATCCTTGAAAAGCCCCAATGGATGAAGAAAGTCTTTAGCCAGCTATGTCCCTGTGGATCATTGAGGTTTTTGACCCTCCTGTTGCCACTCATGATCCCACCTCTTCATTGTCTAGTACTTTTTCATATTTGACCATGCATCATGAATCTGTTCACGATTAGGCTGTAATCTATTAAACTCCAGATGATAGCCTGGAAAGATTACACCCCTATAATAATTCTCCTGCAATCTCCTGGATTCTGCATATGCCCTATTTAAATTATTTTTTCTCAGAGGGAAAGACCCATTGAGACAGGGACATATCTAAGACCCTTGACTTTCATCCCTGCTCCTAAATTAATTTGGGTTCCTACCCCTTGAAGGTGGAACTGAAGAGGCAATCAGGGGGCCCTGCAGGAAATAAGATAAGGGTCAGCCAATGGGGATCTATTGTGGAACAAAATGTTGACCATAAAACCACAGAAGGAAATTTCCCCAAAATGACATATGTGTATAATCAAAAGTCACCCATCTTTTAGTGACCCTAGGCTTATTATTATTTAGTGAACCTAGGCTCATTATAGTATAATTAGCATTGCAGTGCTTCTCCCTTTTAGAGGGAACTATGATGTTCTCTGGGAAATTTCATTTGCTTTTAATCCTTTTTTGACTTTCCTGATTTTGGCTTGAGACCTTTTTTTTTTTTTTTTCCTGCCAATCCTAGGCACTCTTGCTTTATAAAAGGCAATTTTGTCTTTTTTTGTATCCTAATTGTGCTGCTTCTCCCTCCCATAGAAGAGGAGCCCACTGGATGCCTAACCTCAATACTCCTAATAAACACAGAGAACTAAAATCAAGAGGATATAATTATGGATGGAATCTCAACTCCATTTTGCATAAGTTGTAAAACCTTGAGTCTCATGATTATATGATTAAAAACTATTTTTACATTTTATCAAAAAGAATGGTGCCAGTTATTTTTTTTCAAACCAGGAAATTAAGTATAATCACTAGCATATCAGACATTAATAATATAATTCTTGCATTTGGGGCACAGAGCTGCTGATGCATTTTGCCTTTCAAATTGGCTAAATTTTCCAAAATCTGAGGAAAAAAAGAAAGTATCCAGTTTTTTAAAAACATAAAATACAAATTATCTATTTTATAACTTATGTCTGTACTTGTGAAAGAAGCATAAAGTACCTAATAAGAAAGAACTAATCTATGTTTGTGAAAAAAAATAAGTGAATAAAGCACATCTTTTTCTCTTCTTCATTTCATTTTATGTGACACAACCCAAAACACTTTAACAATGAACCTGAAGGTCTCAAAGAAGCTAGAATACTCTGAGTTATCTTGAGGGGAGACTGCAAAATCTTCATCATGGAACATTTAATTCACTTTAAAAATATATCTTAGACATTCAACATGTTTGAAATATTGTGGTGAAATCAAATCAAATAAAAGGATGGTACAACTTTTACAAGTCTGAGACTCATGGGCTAGAAAAGTTACAGTAGATTCTTTGGTTCTTGTTAAGTTGTGTCCAACTAGTATTTGAACCCAAGTATAGAGATGGTCTGGTGATCCATCAGCTTTGCAGTAGTTTTTAATTCATCCATTCGGAATGTTATTGGCAAAGATAGTGAAATGGTTTGACATTTCCTTTTCCAGCTTATTTTACAGATGAGGAAACTGAGGCAAACAGTTAAGTGACTTGCTTGGGGTCATATACCTACTAAAAGTCTGAGCCTGTATTTGAACTCAGATCCTCCTTATTCCAGGTCCAGTATTCTATCCACTGGGCTATCTAGCAGCTCCTAAGGAGTCTTGTAAGGAACATTAAAGCCAATCTTGCAGCCCTAATACTACTACATATATGACATATAGAGCATACACTGGATGAGTAAAAACTAATGCAAAGCTGATGGATCACCAGACCATCTCTATACTTGGGTTCAAATACACTTTCCTATCACAGCTCATATGAATTTCAGGGCAAGCATGAGGTCTCAGAATAATGAAATAATTCATTTTCTCCTTGACATTATGGGGAAATCATCATATCCCTTTCTTCCCTCTCCCCAAACACACACACACACACACACACACACACACACACACACACACACACTATCCTCTGGTTATTCACAATTCTATTAAATTCAGTTCAACAACCTCTCCCCCCCCTTTAATATATCTACTCCACTAATAGCATTAAGGATATGAAGTTTAAAAAAAGATATTCTTGGAGATGGGCAGAGCCAAGATGGCCGAGTGAGCAACTCTCTGTGTCCTCCTCTGACCTTCTCTCAAATCAATAGTAAAATAAGCCTCTGAACTGATCTTTAAGTCAATGAACCTAGAAATATTTGGACTAAGAAATTCTGCTTGCTGAAGTTACCTTTGAAGAACTCCATAAAGGTCTGTTTCAGCCGGGCAGAGGGGGCAAGCAGTGGGAGTGAGCAGTTTGCCCTGCATCTGGGAGAGATAGGAAACTGGGCGGGGCTCAGCATGGCAGAAACTCCAAACAGCTGGTGAGAGTTTCTGAGGCACTGGGGACACTCTGCCCTGATTGCGGGCAGGTGCTCTGGCATATCTGCCTTTTGTAAAAGGCAGTTTGTAACCCATTGCAAACACATGGTCCTACCCCAACCAACGGGCACCAGAAGTTAATTATCAGAATTGCCCCAGGGCAAACTACCACAGCTAGCCACCGCTTCTCTGCTTTGCACAGACCCCAAGCTTTAAAAATTAAATAAATAAGTAAATAAAAAATGAGTAAGAAGCAGAAGAGAGCTCTTACCATAGACACCTTTTATGGAGAGAAAGAAAGGCAGACCCCAGATTCTGAGATACCTGTAGACAAAGTAAATCCAGAGGAAGCAATCAAGGGAGATATAACCTGGTCCCCTTTTCAAAAAGCCTTTCTGGAAGATTGCATAAAGAATCTCAAAACAGAGGTGGATGATAAATGGGAAAATAAACTGAGATCAGTGCAACAAGGATTTAATGCTCTATAAGAAGGATATAATACCCTGCAAAAGAGATATGAAAAAGACACCAAATTTATTGAAAAACAAAATTGGTGAATTGGAAATAGACAATAATGCACTGAAAAACAAAATCAGTGAAGTGGAAAAAGAGTGCAATGAACAAATTGGCCAGTTACAAAAGGAGCTAAAAAAGGTAACTGAAGAAAACAACACTTTAAAAATAAGAATTGAACAAATGCAAGTGAATGACTCAATAAGACTTCAAGAATCAAACAAAAACAAAAAAAATGAAAAAATAGAAGAAAATATGAAATATCTCCTAGGAAAAACAACTGACTTGGAAAATAGATCTAGGAGACACAATCTAAGGATTATTGGACTTTCATGATGAAAGCCATGATGAAAAAAAGAATCTAAACACTATCTTCCAGGAAATCCTGAAAGAAAACTGCCTTAAGGTTGTAGAATCAGAAAGCAAAATCACCATTGAAAGAATTCACTGATCACCTCCTGAAAGAGACCCCAAAATTAAAACCCCAAGGAATATCGTGGCTAAATTTCAGGACTATAGCACCAAGGAAAAGATATTGCTGGCAGCTAGAAAGAAACAATTCAAATACCAAGGATCTATAATCAGAATCACACATGATCTGTCAGCCTCCACATTGAAGGATCGAAGGGCCTGGAACCAGATATTCCGAAAGGCAAAAGAACTTGGATTACAGCCAAGAATATCCTATCCAGCTAGAATGAGCATTATCCTCTAGGGAAGAAGATGGTCATTTAATGATATACGTGATTTTCACCGGTTTCTAATGAAAAGACCAGATCTGAACGAAAAATTTGACCTCAAACACAGAATTCAAGAGAAGCATAAGAAGATAAAAAGGAAAGGACTCTTGAGAACTTTATTTCTACTAGGGGGATACTTAAAGATTGGGGGTATAATTAGATATTACTTCAATAAGATGAAAAAGAAAACTAGAGGGGGAAAGGTTATCATACTGGGGAAAAGAGGGAAAAGGTAGTAAAATAAGATTTTAAAAAAAAAGCAGGTAAAAATAAAATAAAATCTCATGAAGGGTCAAAGAAAACCTAATATAATTGAGGGAAAGAAGGGAGGAAGATGAGCATTGTGTAAATCTTACTCTCATCAGATTGGGCTCTAAAAG
Organism: Myrmecobius fasciatus; assembly: GCA_023553655.1. Taxonomy (NCBI): domain Eukaryota; kingdom Metazoa; phylum Chordata; class Mammalia; order Dasyuromorphia; family Myrmecobiidae; genus Myrmecobius; species Myrmecobius fasciatus. The sequence goes on from JAJPUD010033195.1 coordinate 10,949, forward strand.
TGTATATCAGACACTTTTGGTTTCACAGAGAAACTTGACCGGTGCTAGAGGGAAGTGGAAGGGAAAGGAGGAAAAGAAAGGGATAAACTAATAGAAGGGAGAATAGAAGAATCAGGGGAAAGGAGAAAAAACGGGGGAGGGGTTCTCCCCTTGAGAACACCGTTTGGGGCAGGGGGTCATCAAAAGAAAAATTCTGAGGAGGGGGGAAGGGAGAAAGGGGAACGGAAAGGGAAAAACATAACTTGCGTAAATAAGATGGCAGGAAATAAAGAAATAGTTATTCTAACTTTTAATGTGAATGTGATGAACTCTCCCATAAAGCAGAAGCGGTTATCAGACTGGATTCAAAACCAGAATCCCACAATATGTTGTCTACAAGAAACACATCTAAAACATAATGACACATACAGGATGAAGGTAAAAGGCTGGAGCAGAACCTATTATGCTTCAGGTGAACAAAAAAAAAAAAAAAAAAAAACAGGGGTAGCAATCCTTATCTCAGATCAAGTAAAGGCAAAGATAGATCTAATCAAAAGAGATAAGGA
>JAJPUD010033198.1:0-11492 GCA_023553655.1 Myrmecobius fasciatus
GATTTTCCTCTTTCCTTTTTCTAATTAAATTAGAGGTTTATCTGTTTTGTTGGTTTTTTCATAAAACCAACTTTTAGTTTTATTTATTAATTCAATAGTTTTTTTACTTTCAATTTTACTAAACTCTCCTTTTATTTTTAGGACATCAAGTTTGGTATTTGATTGGGAGTTTTTAATTTGTTCTTTCTCTAGCTTTTTTAGTTGCAAGCCCAATTCATTGATTTTCTCTTTTTCTATTTTATGCAAATAAGCATCTAGAGATATAAAATTTCCCCTTATTACCGCTTTGGCTGTATCCCACAAATTTTGGTATGTGGTCTCATTATTGTCAGTCTCTTGAATGAAATTAGTAATTGTGTCTGTAATTTGCTGTTTCACCCATTCATTCTTTAGGATAAAATTATTTAGTTTCCAATTGGTTTTTGGTCTATTTTCTCCTGGCCTTATATTGCATGTGATTTTTATTCCGTCATGATCTGAAAAAAATGCTTTTATTATTTCTGCCTTCCTGCATTTGATTTTGAGGTTTTTGTGTCCTAACACATGGTCAATTTTTGTATAAGTTCCATGGACTGCTGAGAAAAAAGTAAACTCCTTTCTGTCTCCATTTAATTTCCTCCAAAGATCTATCATACCTAACTTTTCTAACATTTTGTTTACCTCCTTAACTTCTTTCTTATTTATTTTGTGGTTTGATTTATCAAGTTCTGAGAGAGGGAGGTTGAGATCCCCCACTATTATAGTTTTGCTGTCTATTTCTTCTTGCATCTCTCTGAACCTTTCCTCTAGGAATTTCCATGCTATACCACTTGGTGCATATATGTTTAGTATTGATATTGCTTCATCATGTATGGTACCCTTTAGGAAGATATAATTTCCTTCTTTGTCTCTTTTAATTAAGTCTATCTTTGCTTTTACTTGGTCTGAGATCAGGATTGCTACCCCTGCTTTTTTTTGTTCACCTGAAGCATAATAGATTCTGCTCCAGCCTTTTACCTTCACCCTGTATGTATCTCTATGTTTTAGATGTGTTTCTTGTATACAACATATTGTTGGATTCTGGTTTTTAATCCAGTCTGCTATCTGCTTCTGCTTTAAGGGAGAGTTCATTCCATTCACATTCACAGTTAAAATAACTAATTCTGTATTTCCTGCCATCTTATTTACCCTAGCTTATGCTTTTCTCTTTCTTATCCCCTTTCCCTCCTCCCTATTATTTTGCTTTTGAAAACCACTTCCCTCAAACAATCCTTCCCCTTTAGAGCCCCACCTACCCCTTTTTCCCCCCTTTCCCTCCTGTTTCCTTATAAGTATGTCTATTATTCCCTCTGAGCCAAATCTGATGAGATGGAGATTAACCCAATTCTCATTCCCCTCCCTTTTCTCCCCTCAATCATTATAGGTTTTCTTTGCCTCTACATGTGATGTAATTTCCCTTATTTTACCTCCTTTTCCTCTTCTTCCAGTGTTATCCCTTTTCTACCTCTAATTTCTTTTTCAGTTTATCATATCATAAGATTCATAAAATCACAATAAACATATAATAATAATCATAAAATCACAGTAATCATGATAATAATCATAAAATCACAGTAATCATATCATAATCATAATGTAATAATCGATTCACAAAATCAACCCTCATTCTATAAGTATCTATAACATAAATATAGTTCTCAAGAGTTATTTTTTTCTTGTTACCTTTTTATGTTTCTCTTGTGTTCTGTGTTTGTGGATCAAATTTTTTGTTCAGTTCTGGTCTTTTCAGTAGAAATAGGTGAAATTCTCCTATATCATTGAATGACCATCTTCTTCCCTGGAAGATAATGCTCATTCTAGCTGGGTAACTTATTCTTGGCTGTAATCCAAGTTCCTTTGCCCTTCGGAATATCTGATTCCAGGCCCTTCGATCCTTCAAAGTAGAAGCTGCTAGGTCCTGTGTGATCCTAATTGTAGCTCCCCGATATTTAAATTGTTTCTTTCTGGCTTCTTGTAATATCTTTTCCTTGGTATGATAGTTCTGGAATTTAGCCACGATATTTCTGGGGGACTTAATTTTTGGGTTTCTTTCAGGAGGTGATTGGTGGATTGTTTCAAGGAGTATTTTGCCTTCTGGGTCTAAAATATTAGGGCAGTTTTCTTTTATGATTTCCTGGAAGATAGTGTCCAGGTTCTTTTTTTCATCATGGCTTTCAGGAAGCCCTATAATCCTTAGATTGTCTCTCCTAGATCTATTTTCCAGGTCAGTTGTTTTTCCTAGGAGATATTTCATGTTTTTCTCTATCTTTTCAGTTTTTTTGTTTTTGTTCAACTGATTCTTGAAGTCTTGATGAGTCATTCATTTCCAATTGTTCGATTCTAATTTTTAATGTCTTATTTTCTTCAGTTACTGTTTTTAGTTCCTTTTGCAATTAACCAATTACATTTTTTTGTTCACTGCATTCTTTTTCCATTTTTTCTATTTTATTTTGCAGTGATCTCATTTCGTTTCCCCATGTATCTTCTAACTCTCTTTTAAGATTTTTTATGCAATCTTCAAAGAAAGCCTTGTGACATGGAGACCAATTTATGTCTCTCTTTGGGGCTTTTTCTGGAGTTGCTTAACCTTTAGGGGCCTCAGGATTTGAGGTCTGTTCTTCCCTCTCTCCATAAAAGTTGTCTATGGTGAGAGCTCTTTTTGGTTTTTTATTCATTTTTTTAAAGGTGTGAGGTCTGTTTAGGGCAAAGGTGGGACAGCTGCCTTAATTTGCCCTGGGGCAGTTCTGTTGATTGAGTTATTTCAGGAACTGGGCAGTTCTGCTGATTGAATTATGTCAGGGGCTAGGCAGCTCTGCTGATTGAATTATTTCTGGTGCTTATCAGTCCTGTTGTTTGATTGATTGCTTTAAGGTGCTGTGTAATGGCAGCTAGGTCCGATGCTCATCAGGGGTTCAGTGGTTCACAATCTATCCCCCTCAAAAGGCAGACCCTTCAAACCACCTGCCCACAATCAGGACAAATTGTTCCAAGAGGCTCGCAGAAGACTCCCAGGTGTGTGAAAAGCACAACGCTCCCACTCCTGTTCCAACTCCTGTTCCAGCTCCCTGCTCCAGCTCCCTGCCCCGGTCTCCCTGCGCTGCAGTCTGGGTTCAGTAGGCTACCCCCTGCCCCATTAAAACAGACCTGTTTTGAGGTTCTTCCAGAGTATCTTCTTCTAGAATCGTGTTGTTCTCCAGATATTGTGGATTTTTTTGCTTCAGAATCAGTCTAGAGGCTTCATATGTTGTTGGTTTGAGGGGAGGTTAGAGGAGGTTACAGAGACTCCTGTCTGATCTCTGCCACCATGGCTCCGAGATCAACAGCAACGTTTTTAATGCATTCGGTGCAACATTCAGTCCCAGAATTGCATTTCATCCTAATTCTTGCTTTTTGGCTAAATCTTCACTAGATGTGTTCTGCTATTTCTGCTTAGTTGTTTTCTTGACATTTCTCAACATATTGACTAAAGTCAGTTCTCATTGGAAATAAGTTGTCAAGTGCGTTGTATACTCTTCTGCAGCAAATACATGAACGATTGCAATGCGCAGCAACATTCCTGAAGAAAGAGTGTAACAGCAGAGAAAGTTTTAATGGAATGTTTGCCTAATGAAAAGTTTCACTTTTTGCTTTCTACTACCTTGCCAAAAAGTGATGTACAGTGCCTCTTCTTTCATTTTAAAGCCCTTGGCGTGGAAAAGTTTTTCGAGAATGGAATGGACGATGTTGCCGATTTTCATGTTGTTAATGCAAAACACAAGTGCAAAAACCAAAAAAAAAAAGATCTATTATCAACAGCAACATTTCTAATGCCTTCGGTACAATTTTCACTCCCAGAAATTAGGGTTAGGATTAAGGTTAGGGTTAGGGTCAGGGTTAGTGTTGGGTTTAGTGTTAGAGTTTCGCGTTAGGGTTAGGTTTAGGGTTAGGGTTAGGATTTAGGGGTAGGGTTTTTGGGAATGGAATGGACCATTTTGGTGATTTTGATATTGTTAATGCAAAACGCAAGGGTAAATACCAAACAAAGGTCTATTATCAACAGCAACGTTTTTAATGCATTCGGTACAACAGTTACTCCCAGAAGTGCATTTCATCCTAATTCTTGCTTTTTGGCTAAATCGTCTTTGGAGGCATTTTGCTATTTCTTGCTAGTTGTTTTCTTGACATTTCTCAACATATTGACTAAAGTCAGTTCTCATTGGAAATTCCCTTTGGTCTTTCTGTTTTCTCCCACTGGGCTGCAATCCAACTGCAATTTCAGGGTGCAATTCTCTATTGCAGGTCAGTCATTAACCATTCATTGCAATGCAATTATTTTTTTCGCCCTAAGCATTTTATTTAATTAGCTTGAGGCCATGTGTCACACAGGTGGATGGAGTCCAATTACCAGACCATGGCAATCAGGCACTGGCAGTCTTGAGCTTCTCCTCAGCTCTGGTGAGTGCTCAGGTTTTTCTGTTTCCTTTCCTGACCCATTGTCCAACATCCTGTTCAGATGAGCAACTCAGCTTCCTTCTCGAAGCCACTCTCAAGCTTTTTTTTTTTTTTTCACATTTGTTGAAATCTGATCAAACTTTTGCCTCTGCAAGTTTTGTCCTTATATTACCAATATAAATGATGTCACTAGAGTCCATTTTGCTCTCTCCATGTAGCAATGCATCACTGATCCATATGTGGTTTTGCTGGAAGGTTCTCCACTGGGCCTTTGGACCTGACTTCACCAGGGACTGCCTCCTTGAAGAAGATGAGGTTTAGAAGGGATGCTATTTCTGAAAGTTGTTGAGCAGCTAGCATTTGAGCTGGATTACATGATCATGATAAAATGGAACCAAAGCAGTACAGCAGAAATGATTGGTTCCTAGAAATTGTGAAGAACAAGATCAAGAAGAGCCATTCATGAATACATCATTAGGCAGCATAATTGCCATCCACAGAATGGGCTTGAAGCACCATTTTTGCCATTCAAGGTGTCTTCCTTCCTTGGCCCTGGGCATTTGAACACCACTTGTGTCAATGAAATGAACTTATTTTACAACCATCTGGAGACTTCATGTGAAGGTGAGGAACCCACTTCTTCTTGGAGCTCTTCCTCTGAGATCCTGTTTGTGCATCTAAAGTATTTTTGATAGAGCTTGTGAAAATCATGATAATGAAAAGCTTTTCTTATATTCACCTCTAGTCAACATATCTGTCCCCCTCAAATTAAGGTTCGAGCTCGATTTTGGCCATTCAGTCTGTTTTCCTTCCCCAAACATGGGCACTTTGAGTAGAGTGTGTGCAAAACCTCTCATATGGCATTGAAATTATCTTCTGCTGCAGCCATCTGGGGGGACTTTATGTGAAGGTAAAGAGCCATGATGTGCTTGCAGCTCTTCACCTGAGATCATTTTTCTGCATCTAAAATATTCCATGCCATTTAAATTATCTTAAATGCAGGCAGAATATGCTAGCTGCAAATCGAATCAGCTGCTCCTTTGATTACCTGAAGTCCTGAGGAGAATCCATTGGCAAGGCACAGTATTTACTCCAGTGTGAAGGCAAAAAAATCCTTTCCCAACAATTGTGATCATCAGTGATTATTTGGTGTTTTCCTTTGGTCTTTTTGCAATCTACCACTGGGCTGCAATACAACAGGATTTTCCATGTGCACCTCTCTATTGCAGATAAGTCATTAAGCATTCATTGCAATGCAGTTATCCTTTTTGTCTCCCTAAGCACTTCATTTAATTACGGGAAGGCTGTGTGCATGAAGTCCAATTGCCAGTGCATGGGAACCAGACACCAGCAGTTTCTGGCTTCTCCTAAGCTCTGATGAGTTCTCAGATTTTTCTTTTTCTTTTTCTGACCCAATATCCAACATACTTTTAAGATGTGCAGTTCAGCATCCTTTTCAATACCATTGTCCAGCTTTTCTTCAAATTTTTTGTAATCCAATCACACAAGAATATCCACTTTTGAAAGTGTTGCTTTCCTGTGCAGATTATGCCGCTAGAGATCGGTTGGCACCTTATTTCTGAAGTTTGTTGAGGAGCTAGTATAGACTTGGCTTCCAAGGTGATGACAAAATGGAACCAAAGCTGAAGAGTAGAAATGCTTGTTTCTTGAAGCTTGTGAAGGACAAGATCAAGAAGAGTCATTCATGCATGCATCATTAGTCAGCATGCCCTCCACAGAATGGGCTTGAAGCACCATTTCTGCCAATCACGATGTCTTCCTTCCTTGGCACTGGGCATTTGAACACCACCCATGTCAATGAAATGATCTTATTCTACAACCATCTGGAGCTTCATGTGAAGTTAAGGAACCCACTTCTTGGAGCTCTTCCTCTGAGATCCTGTTTGTGCATCTAAAGTATGTTTGGTAGAGATTGTGAAGATCATGATAATGAGGAGATATACTTGTTTACACCTTTTATAGGCATGGCTGTCCCTTTCAAATTGAGTTCAAGCTTCATCGTGGCCATTCACTCTGTTTTCCTTTCCCAAATCTGAGAACTGTGAGTCGATCGTGTACAACACCTCTCATATGTCAACACAATGATCTTATGTTATGGCCTTCGGGTGTCTTCATGTGAAGGTAAGCAACCAACATCTGCTTGCAGCCCTTCCTCTGAGATCCTGTTCTTGCATCTAAAGTAATTTCGGTAGAGCAAGTGAACATCATGATAAAGAAGAGCCATTCCTGTATGCATCTTTATTCAGCATGGCTGTCCACTTCAAATTTGGGTTTGAGGTCCATTGCGGTCATTCACTCTCTTTTCCTTCGCCATCCATGGGCACTTTGAGTAGAATGTGTACAACACCCGTCTTCTGTCAACGAAATGATCTTATTCTACAGCCATCCAGGCTCTTCATGTGAAGGTAAGCAACTAACATCTGCTTGCAGCTCTTCACCTGTGATTCTGTTTCTGCATCTAAAGTATTCCATGCTGTCTGAGTTATCTGAAATTTGTGCTCCTTCACCTTCGAGAACCTTCTAGATGGAAAGCAATACAACTGCTTCATTGATTGCCTCAATTCTGGAGGAGAATCCACTGGACAAGTACAATATTTGCCCTACTGCCAACAAAATTCCCAGCAGTTGTGAATGATTATTTGGCGTTTTCCCTTTGGTCTTTCTGCTTTCTCCCACTGGATTACAATCCAACAGCATTTTCAAGGCGCAACTTGCTATAGCAAGTCAGTCATTAGCCATTCATTCCAATGCAATTATCTTTTTCCTCATTAAACGTTTTATTGCATGAAGTGGAGTCTGTGTGTCACACTGGTGGATGAGGTCCAATTACTAGATGAGGGGAACCAGGCACTGGCAGTCTTTGGCTTCTCAGCTCAGTCTTGGGTTGCAGATCCAGAGCAGAGGGAAAAGGGAACCTGTTCATGGCCATGGCATTCCTGGGTAAGGAAGTTCTGGTGGTATGTGAAGGAAGAATATCCCAAGTCAATGGCAACAACAACAGTAGTGGTAGAGTTCAGGCCACAGCTTGGAAGCAGGGCCTGCTTGCCATCATCCAGCCCAGCTGACAGAGGTGTAACCGGGGGAGGAATCCTAGATCTCAGGGGAGCCTACAACTGTGAACTTTGAACCACCAGAATTTTCCAGTTGATTGATGGGGGATAAGTAGGGCAGCAGTCTACTCTTGCCCAGACCCCAATCCAGAACAAGAGCCTGCACCAGATGGGCAGCAATCAGGCTTTGCCCTGAATCAGCTCACTTGGGGAGCACTGAAAGCTTGCAGGTCCCCAGCCTGTCTTCAAACTCTGAGAATAACCCTACATAAGACCCCCAAGAAAGCAGCAAGAGGACCAGTCCAGACCTTCCTTCCAGAAATGTGGCAGAGCTCATTCCTAACATTGAACCCTATGTAAGAAAGTAGACTCAAAAAATAGGCAAACCCAAAAAGAACCTCACAATAAGGACCTATTATTCTGATAAGAATTTTCACAACATAGACCCAGAAGAGAATGACTCCAAAACACCTATAAGAAAAGCCTCAGAAAAAAAGACAGGTTGGCAACAAGCTCAATTAGAATTCCTGGAAGAGATGAAGAAAAAAAGGTTAATTTTTAAATAAATGGAATGAGAACAATGAGAAAAATGAGAGATGTGGAAGAAAGAAGTAGAAAGGGAATGAGCAGCTTAGTACAGTGGCACAAAACCTTAGGCAAGCAACAAAGTCTCTGAAAATTAGAGTGGGCCAAATAGAAGCCAATAGTTCCATGAGGCAACAAGAAATATTAAAACAGGGCAGCTAGGTGGTGCAGTGGTTAGAGTATCAGCCCTGAAGTCAGGAGGAGCTGAGTTCTTATCTGGCCTCAGACACTTAACACTTCCCAGTAGTGTGACCCTGGGCAAGTCACTATTGCCTCAGGAAAGAAAGGAAAGAAAGAAAAGAAAGAAAGAAAAGAGAGAAATAAAGAAAGGAAAGAAAAAAAGAAAGTAAGAAAGAAAACACTGGGTCTGGGATAAAGAAAACATCTTTTTGAATTCATATTGGCCAGAGACATTAGCTATATGATCCTAAGTAAGTTACTTAACCCTGTTTAGCCTCAGTTTCCTCATCTGTAAAATGACCTGGAAAAGGAAATGGCAAATAACTCCAGTATCTCTGCCAATAAAACCGCAAATGCAGTCACAAACAGTTGGACATAATTGAAAAACAACAATGATTTGGGCAGATACAGATAAAGATTATTTTTTATCAATTGTTCTTATTATACCAACTTAGCGTAATAGGGTCTAAGCCATTGGGAACTCCTTCCAAAAAGCTAGAGTTTCATGCTTTCCTGCAGTCAGTACATGGGAGAGGCTAGGGAACCTGCTTCTAGAAAGGTATGATGAGAAAATGGAAAGGTCCTGCTTGCAGCTATTCTGACTGTTTCTGGTCCCTTAACATGGGAAGAAAAGGAGCCTATGACTTCCTGTTGAGCTGGAACAGGGAACAGATGATATTATACTTTCTTTGCAAAACCGTAGATAATCAGCAAAGATATAAATAGAGACAATGTTAATAGCTTCAGCAAACTTGCAGCCTACAAAATAAACACTCAAATATTAGTAGCATTTCTAAATAACAATAAAAAGTCAGAGCCCATAATCAAAAGGGAAATCCCATTCCAGATAACTTCAAGATGCATAAAGTATCTGGGAACCAATGTATCAAAAGCACACATAAAGAGTGTATAGATTTAATTACAAAATGATCCCTGAAGAAATAAAGCACAAGCTTAACTAGTGGGAGAAGTATTTCATGCTCATGCCTGGGCAGTACTAGTGCAAAAGAAATGAGAATACAGCTTAGGCCTAGATTCGGGCAAATACAGAATCTTGTGAAATAGTCACAATATTTTTATTTGTGCTGGGTGTTGCCATTGGGCTGGAACCAGTTAATCATACTTAAATCATTAAATCTTCAAAGAGTGCAAATTCCAGTACATTCAACTGCATGGATTTTGCTTTTCCCATTCATCACATCCTAGCTTTATTGCCAAAGTCATCCAATATAGGCACTGGATGTTGCCCAAAATAATTAATACTTTTAATGCTATCCCAGTCAAATCATCAAAGACATAATTTAAGACCTGGGTAAAATAATAATACACTTTTTTTTCTTTTTCTCTTTTTTTTTATTTTAAGCTTTTTATTTGTATAACATAAGTATGGGTAGTTCCCCAACCTTGTTCTTTACAAAGCTTTCCAATACAAATTTTACCCCCAATCCCCTCCCCTCCCCTAGATGGCAGGAAGTCCACTACATGTTAATAATGTTGAAATGCTTGAGAAGTTATGCAAGAAAAATCCTATCTACAAGAAAAAATAAAGAATCAGAGAAAGGCAACACAATGCAAGCAAATGTCAATAGAGATCATGAAAATGTTACATTGTGGTCCATATTTCATGTCCCTCTTTCTGGGTGTATATGGTTTTCTTCAGTGAACAATTGGAACTGGTTTGAGACAATTCTTTGTTGCAGAGAGCCATGTCCATCAGAATTGATCATCATGTAATACTGTTGTTTCTGTGCATGATGATCTCCTCGTTCTGCTCATTTCACTCAGCATCAGTTCATGCAAGTCCCTCCAGGCCTCTCTGAAATCGTCCTGCTGGTCGTTTCTTACAGAGCAATAATATTCCATAACATTCATATACCGTAATTTATTCAGCCACTCTCCAATTGATGGGCATCCCTTCAGTTTCCAGTTTCTAGCCACTACAAAAAGGGCTGCCACAAACATTCTTGCACAGGTGGGTCCCTTTCCCTCCTCTAAGATCTCTTTGGGATATAGGCCCAGTAGAAACACTGCTGGGTCAAAGGGTATGCACAGTTTGACAACTTTTTGAGCATGGCTCCAAATTGCTCTCCAGAATGGCTGGATCCATTCACAGTTCCACCAACAATGTATTAGTGTTCCAGTTTCCCCACATCCCCTCCAACATTCATCGTTATCTTTTCCTGTCATTTTAGCCAATCTGACAGGTGTGTAGTGGTACCTCAGAGTCATCTTAATTTGCATTTCTCTGATCAATAGTGATTTGGAGCAACTTTTCATATGACTAGAGATGGTTTTAATTTCATCATCTGAAAATTGTCTGTTCATATCCCTTGACCATTTATCTATTGAAGAGTGGCTTGAATTCTTATATATATGAGACAATTCTCTATATATTTTAGAAATGAGGCCTTTATCAGAACCATTAAATGTAAAGATGATTTCCCAATTTGATGCTTCCCTCCTAATCTTGTCTGCATTTGTTTTGTTTGTACAGAAACTGTTTAACTTAATATAATCAAAATTATCCATCTGGTGTTCAATTAGGAGTTCCAGGTCTTCTTGGGACATAAATTTATTCCATCTCCACAGGTCTGAGAGATAAACTATATTACGTTCCTCTAACTTGCTTACAAAGTCCCTCTTTATATCTAGATCATGAACCCATTTAGATCTTATCTTGGTATGTGGTGTTAGGTATGGGTCAAGCCCTAATTTCTTCCACACTAGTTTCCAATTTTCCCAGCATTTTTTGCCAAATAGTGAGTACTTATCACAAAAGCTGGGGTCTTTGGGTTTATCGAACACTAGATTGTTAAGGTTATTGCCTAGATTGTCCTGATAACCTATCCTGTGCCACTGATCGACTGCTCTGTTTCTTAGCCAGTACCAAATGGTTTTGATGACCGCTGCATTATAATATAGTTTTAGATCTGGTACAGCAAGGCCACCTTCATCTGCCTTTTTTTTTCAATAATCTCCTTGAAATCCTTGACCTTTTGTTCTTCCAAATAAACTTTGCTACTATTTTTTCTAGATCTGTAAAATAATTTCTTGGGAGTTTGATTGGTATGGCACTAAATAAGTAGATTAGTTTGGGTAGTATTGTCATTTTTATTATGTTCGCTCTGCCTACCCATGAGCACTTAATATTTTTCCAATTGATTAGGTCTGATTTTATTTGTGTGGAAAGTGTTTTGTAATTTAGTT
>JAJPUD010033199.1:0-11492 GCA_023553655.1 Myrmecobius fasciatus
TTTTTTTTGCCTTTCTGTGTCAGTGAGAGACTAGCCACATTTGTGAATCAAGGCTGACTATGAGTACAGGAAGCAACCTCATGAAGAAGATGAGACTGTGGCTCAGGAAAGGCAGTGACTCAACCCATGGGCACACCACAAGGAAGCTGCAGAGGCAGGACTCACCCCCAAGGCTTTCAATTCCCATGAATTGAATGGTATTGACTGGAGACTAGGAGTACCTGCCTGGCATTCAGGGTCACCAAGGCTTCCATTCTCTCCCCTCATATATTAAGGGAATAGCTGAGGCCCTCCTGGCAAGGTGCCTGCCTCCAGTCCCTGATCTAGCTGTTCTTACCTGTGGCACTGGCATAGACAACCCTGGCAAGGGGCATTTTGTTCTGAAGGTCCAATACTGCTTTGCCCATTTTGGTGGAGCTGGCATTTTTGGCTTTGTGGCATTCGTCGAAAATTATCTGAAGGTGGTTAAGTCAAGGAGGTATGGACAAAGTTTGAAAACCATTCATTTTTCCAAATGCTGCTTAAGCATTGAGTAGCCCTGAGGCCTGTGCTTGGAGCTAGGAGAGATTTAAAGTCAGCTGGCATCATCCCTCCCTGCCAGGGGGAAGCTGAAGTCTAGGAAGTGGGGGCAAAGAGATGTGAGAGCAGAGGTGTGAGCAGTCACCCTGGCCTGGGGGAGATCAGAGTGGGCCCCCTTACTTCAGCTTCCCAGGCATGCTTTTTGCTCTGTCCTTGCCTTCCCAGGGTGATTCTCCTTGGCAGAGACAACATGCCAGGTTCAAAGAGTTGGGCAGGTTTTCTTTCTAGTCTGTTCTCATAATTCTATCTATCCTGAGAAATGAAGCTACTTTAATTCTTCCTTCTTCTTAATATAGCTAGATAATAAAAACCAGCCCAAATCAAAACAGGGCTTCCTAGTCCTTGGGTTTCTGTGGCAGCTACAGCTCATCCTAATCATCCTAATTTTCAATTAATGTTCTCCCCCCAATCCTGGTCCTGGCTTTTAAACCTTCATATCTTCCTGTGAGACTTACCTTCCCCTTATGCCCAGTAATGGCCATGTTTTTCCTGTTCAAAACCTAGCAATGGCTTCCTATTACTAGCCTGTTCTAGCTACCCTGTACGCAATTGCTTCTTGGAAAGAGTCTCCAGTTTTCCTATCTTCACACCTTTCCTTAACCTGCTCCCTTTACCTGGCCCATCTGTTAAATCCTACATATACTTTAAACCCCAACTCAAATGCCATCTCCTCCAGGAAGTCTTCTCTGATATCCTCTCCATCTATACTCCCTTTGCCATGGGACCTCACAAGGCATTTTTCTTACCCGAATTTTATGCACTTACATATCACTGAGTATTATATTTATGTGTGTATGTGCCATATTCCTTAACTAGCATCTGACAGCAGGAAGAATGCTATACCTAAATATCCCATCTCTGCTTGTGCTAAGCAATTCTGTTGATTCAAATTAGGGCAGAAAGGGAGGGTTGAACTAGGTGGTAGAGGGCATGGAATGCCAGGAGAAAGACATCGTTTAGGAGACAATAGGAACCCACTGAAAGTGCTGGAACTCAAAGCTAGCCAAAAGGAAACTTAGTCTGGCACAGTATGAAGAGTGGATGGGGGGGGCAGAGGGCAGAAGCAGGAAGATTATGGAATCACTGCAGGTGGCAGAATGGGAATGACAATAAGGAAACATACATGAGAAACTGACTGAACATGACTTGATTTCCACATGGGTGGATAAGGAAGGGGAGGAGTCCCAGATGATGGTGAAGTTATGGACCCAGTGGGTTGGGAGAATAACCTCAAACTATAAAGTCACTTGGCTTAAAGTCAGGACTGTAATACAGAAATGGCAAGGGGTCTAATTATCAGATTTCACAAATGCACACAACAAAAGGACTCTGAGAAGAAATGAAAAACTGGCACAGCAGTGGGGTAAAAGCTAGGGAAAAGAAGTCATGTCTCAATCCAGGTAATTTCTGCTGCACATGGGAAACTTTTGGGCTCTGACTGCGCTTAGTGCGGTTAGACTAATGAATCACCCCATAAAAGACTATTTAAAGCAAATGCCGCCCCCATAGAACTGCTATTCCAAGCAGTCACATGCAGGTGATCATCCAGAGAGTAGACTCATGGGTAAGTGATGGAAGAGCCTCCCAAAAAATTGCTTTTCCCCGACTTCATCTGACTATTACTGAGTGGGTGCTTGTTGGTCCTTTCATGGCAGAAAGCCTTTTTTCAAAGCATTTCCACAGAGGAGATAAGCCCTCCTATGAAAAGCGAGCCAGATTGTTGGTGGAGGGTGAACTGATCCAACCATTCTGAAGAGCAATTTGGAACTATCTCCAAAGGGCTGTCAATCTATGCATACCTTTGATCCAGCAGCATCTCTACTGAGGCATGTATCCCAAATAGAGTTTAAAAAAGGGAAAAGGACCCAGATGTGCAAGAATGTTTGTGGCAGCCCTTTTTGTAGTGGCTAGAAACTGGAAACTGAAAGGATGCCCATCAATTGGAGAGTGGCTGAATAAATTATGGTATATGAATGTTATGGAATATTATTTCTCTGTAAGAAATGACCAGCAGGACGATTTCAGAGAGGCCTGGAGAGACTTGCATGAACTGATGCTGAGTGAAATGAGCAGAACCAGGAGAACATTATGCATACTAACAAGATTATGTGATGATCAACTGTGATGGACTTGGCTCTTCTCAGCAATTCAGTGATTCAAGACAACTTCAATAATTGGGATAGTAAATGCCATCTGCATCCAGAGAAAAACCTATGAAGCCTGAATGCAGGTCAAAGCATACATTTTCTCCTTTTTTCCCCCTTTCTCATGAGTTTTCTCTTTTGTTCTGATTCTTCTTTCACAACACAACTACCATGGAAATATGTTTAATGTATATCAAACTGCTTGCTGTCTTGGGAAGGGAGAAAAATTTGGAACTCAAAATCTTACAAAAATGAATGTTGAAAAAGAAAAAGAAAAATGAACCAGGCACCTCACCTCCAAAATCATGTAAACAGAGACAGGAGCGAGGATGCAAACCCAGATCCTCAGACTCCCACTCTAACTCTCCTTCGGCTATACCATACCGTGTCCTGGTTTACCACAACTGAGTGAATAAAATGTAACTTCCCTCAACAAAAGCAGACAGAGCTAGCTGTAGACCAATCAACTTTCTACATATTGGGCACAGTCTGCTCTCTCCTTTCTAAGAAAGGAGGGTAGAGAAGCCCAGGAGACCTGGCCATTGGGGCCGTTGGAATGGACTTTGGACAGACTATTTTATGACTCAGCACCTCCCCTTTTCCCCACCCTCCTCCCTCTCCCCTCCCAGCTTAGGGGTACCCCGCCCTTCCATTTCCTGGAACGCTCCTTTCCTGAGCCTGCATTCCTCATCTGGTTCAGATAAGATAACCCCTTTTCTGCCTCCAAAGGCACAAGATGTTTGCAATATCCAGACCACCTCATGTTTGCTTTGCCTTCGACAGTCTGTATGTAACATGAATCCAAGAAGTTGGTCCCAATCTGACAGAGCCCACTGGGTGAACTCTGAAGTCCTTGCTCCTTAATTGAAATATCTTCTCCTCTGGAATGGTAATGGGAAAGGCTAGTAGCTCCAGTACTTCTGCTGATTCATGACACTAGAAACTATATTAAAATCTGCATTCTCAACGAGCCCAACAGTTCACCTCCTCCTGGACAGAAGACTCCAGAGCTGGATCAGGGTTAGAGAAGAACCAATAGAAGGCTCTCTAGACTAAGCTATCTGATCCTGCTTGGGGCTGTGGTGCCCCTGAGAACTGTCACCCAGAGCAATAAACACCACCTACCAACGACCCAATTAAGCCTTCTGCCCTTTCCCGGAAGACCAGCTCCAGCCAGAGGCAGTGACACACCCCAGTATGTCCGGGAATCTAAGGGTCAGGGGAGACACACATGTCCCTGTCAAGTCTCGTTGCCAAGAAATAGACCAACCAAAGGGTGAATGTGGAGTCTTTCCTTGGCTCAAAGCCTTTCAAAACTGGAGCAAAAGTCCAATGGGACAAGCATTACTGACCCTGTCAGAATGGGAGAGGGAATCTGTCAAAACAGCAGCTTTCAGAGCAGGGCTTGGAGTCAATACCAGCTGAATCTAACTCCCTGACATCTTACATTCTGAGCAGCGACCGATCACTGACATTCAGAATGCCCATGGACCACTCTGAGCTGTCAAATCAGGATTCAGCGAGGCGCCTGCCCTTCTGCCCTCAAGTCCTCCTGGCCTATCAAAAGCTGGGCAATGGAGCACAACGTTGACAAATGCTCACACGTCTGAAAAGTCTTTGTGTTTGGACCTGGCAGCAGGATGCGTCAATCATCAGACAGGGAGCAGTCTAAATACACAAGGACAAGTTCAACCTTGGAGACAGGCTTTTACAACAAGAACAGGTTTTTTGGGGAGCTGCTTCAGAAACTCCTGAGGACTAAAGGGGTGGAGAGGTCTTTGAAAGCAATAACAGTGACTAAAAGAGGATTTGAGAGCATTTATAGAGCTCTTCACTACAAGGGGACATTTCTATCCTAGGACATCCTTTGACCAAGTGGGATCTCTCCCCTTCCTTCAGCCCCCAAGTGATCTTTTCCTTCTGATCTCAAGGTACTTTCAATTTCTCTTCTTCTAACTAATATTGAAGTGTACATCTCCCTTAAAAGAACATGAGGGCCTTAAGAACCAGGCCTACGCCTCACTGTCAGTATAGAAAGCAGGGCCTACAACAATCAGTGTTAATTATCTCTTAGTTGGGTAAAAGAATCCAATTAGTCAGAGTTTGTTATGGGACCTTATCTCTATCTCCCACAGCCTACCCATGAAAATGTGTGGTGTGATGTGTGGTGAAAGGGCCCATGAACAAAGACTGGGATGGCTGAAAAACAAGGATGTTCCTAGACAGCCTCTAACTTTCATACTCCAGACCAGGTCACCCACCCCTTCCTCAAAGCGCTGGGGGGCCCTGGCCCTGGCCAGCAACTAGTAGCCCTGGGGGCTCACATTAAGGATACGACTCCATCAAAGTTTTCTCCACACCAGTCAAGAATCTGCCTGATCCTGGTCCGGTGTTGTCCCCCTGCCTGGCTCTCCCCGATCAGGGCAGAGTAAGTGGCAAAAAGGACTCCTTCCGAGGTAGTTGTGTCACCATACTTGATCTAGAGGGAGAAAGTCACAAGAGCACAAAGAGGAATATTTATACTCAGCCAAATCTTTTGTCTATCCTGCCCAGGGAGCTTCCTCCAGAGGAAGACTCTGTGAGAGCAAGCCCTATCTTTCAGGACATTAACCTTTTGGGTAAAGGAAGTCAATCTGGATATGCATTTCCCCTTAGGAACATTTCATTAGATAGCACAATTATTGTTGCTCTATTTTCAGGTGAGGATAAATAAGGTCTAGAAAGGAGAAATAACTCTATTCACACATCGAGAAAGTAATGGAGCAGAGAGAACTACTTGGACCCTTCAGTACTGCTCTCTTATTAAGAGAAAAGGAAGGAAAGAAAGAGATGATTATGGTGAGGAGTGGTACAGAATAATAATATGGGTGCTTTTCTTTTTTTAAAGAAATGAAATCCCATTGCCTAGAGGACATAGCTCAAAGAATTTCCTCTATTCCAAGTAATTCAACAAAAGGCTGCCTGTGGACTGCTGAAATTCCCTGTTATCTGAAATGACCAAATATTCTGATAAAAGAACCGATGACTTCATATACGTGAGCATGTGGGTGCACACATAGATTCCCCTGCTCTCCACCATGTGCACCCCCACTGAACCACTTTTTTCTCTCCTCTCGGGTGAGCTTCTGGGGGATGTCAGAAGTGGATGTCACAGGCTGATCTTTAAGACCCCACTCCAATGATCCTATTATAGGAACGTGGGTGCAGAAATCCAAGTCCCTTTGCTTCCCTGGGGTACGGCATCCTTTTAAAAAAGTGACCTTCTCTGTCCAACAAGGTTTGCTTTGGCTCATCCAAAAATAAACACACATGCCAGGAATATGCGCTCAAGGGCAGGAGGATGTGGCCCAGAGTGTGCTGGCCCCAGCTCTACTTGGCCCATGAGAGGAGATAGTAGTCTAATACAAGGAATTAAAAGGAACAGCCCAATTAATCACTGTATAAGAGTCCCTGGATGACACACTGCACAAAGCCATTTAGGAGACAGGCCAGGCCTAGGAGGTGTGCATGGGACAGTGACAGAAGCAACGGGTTTGTTGTCAAAGGCCTGATTCCGTCACTTACTACAGAGTGTGAACTTGAGCAAACTGTTGTACTCCTTGGAGTCTCATTTTCTCATCTGTGAAATGGGTAAATTCCCAAGACCCCTTCCATCTCTCAATCTGCTCTCTGCTGAGCCTCTGGCCTCCCAAGGCCGCCCATTCCTCGGAGGGATATTGTGCTAACAGCTAGGAAGGTTTTGCTTACATCATGTCCCTACCTCTTCCAAACGTGCACCCGTTACTTCCAGCTTTGGCCCCTGCACCCAACGGTGGTCTCATATATGTCCCCCACACAAATATACACCCAGAGGAGAGAGAGCAGGTATGTGGAGATGGTCACTAAGTCTTCCTCTGGCTACAATACAGAGCGCGTCTCCTCCTTTCCTCATCCTGGGATCCATGACTTCAGGACCACAACAAATAAATAACCACACGTGTGTAATCTGTGTTCTGACCTCCATAGAGGCTGTGGTTTATATGGAGACAATAACACAAAGTGACTGCCCTTTGCCTCTTTTGGTGTCCCCAGGGCAGAATCCAGCCCTCGAGAGGCTCACTACATACTGATGATAATCCCTAAAGGACACATAGCCACAAGGCGACTCCAGAGCACTCACCTCAGCTCCCAGCCTCACGCTGCCTGGGACATGGGTGCTAAGAATGTTAGGGACAGAGCTGGCGACTACTTGGTCAATTTACCTTGGACTTAGACAATCAGTCCTGGAACTGAGGCTCCCTGGCCCCACCCTATCTGACTCAGATAAGGGCAGAGGAAATGGCTGTAAGAATGCTGGCAGCTTCCAGAGGGATGAGAACCCCAGAGGAGAGCACAATGAGACTCACGATGGAGAAAGGGAACCCTGGCTCTCTGGGACTGGAGAGGGCAAGAGCAGAAGCTTCACGAAGAAGCTGGGTTCCCTCTGAGGTCAGTGTGGGCAGCCTCCTCCGGCAGGGCCCCGGCTGTTCTGCTCACCTTGTTTAAAGCATGCACTGGAATGTGAGGTGCGTTGATGTCCTTCAGGTCTCGCTCGGCATCGTACTTGAGGTCATTAGAGACGCTGAACCTGCAGGTGCCAAAGGAGCAGGGTTACCTTCCCCCGGTGGCTCTCCCCTTTCCCTGAGCTGCCCTTCCTCTCTAACTCGAGATGGAACGGAGAGAGGAGGAGAGACTGGTGGCAACTGGACGTCAGCCAAAGCCCACTGCTGGGAAGGACAAGAGGTCCCAGAGAGAAGGACCGCCGGCCAAAGCACAAGAGGAGGATCACAGCCAGGGGACCCCACTCACTGAACAAGGAAGGAGGAATACTAACCACAGGGATTTCTTTCTGCCCTTCAGGAAGTTCTCAAAGATAATCCCGGCCACCGTCCTGCCCTTCCCAACGCCGGCACCGTCTCCGATGAGGAAGCCGGCTCGTTGTCCATTGGGCAGCACGACTTCGTGTTGCTGCCGATCACAAGAAGGGTTAGCACTTAACAACTGCCTATGACTGGGGTACATCCTGGCACAGTGGCCTGGGAAGGGCCCCGTCAGGTCTAAAGGTGATGGGAAACGAGGCAGTGGAGGATGGGATGACGACCATACCCTCTACTTTGAGTTCTGCTTCCCAAGATAAAAAGGAAACTAAAGACACCAGCTGAAAGCTTGGGCTGGCCTCCCTCCTGTAAAATGTCACCAAAGCGGGGGAGGCAAGGGGACAAGTTTGGGGTCTTCCCAGCTAGTGTTGGTCCAAACCAAGCCTTCAAACTTTTTTGTTTGTAGTAAGTTTATTTTTGATACACATTGCTTTATGAATCATGTTGGGAGAGAAAAATCAGAGCAAGGGGAAAAACCATGGGAGAGATTAAAAATAAAAAAAAAAACCCAGAAAAAAGAAGGGAACACAGCATGTGTTGATTTACATTCAGTTTCCTTAGATCTTTTTCTGGATGCAGATGGCATTTTCTGTCCAAAGTCTACTGAGATTGCTCCAAGTCTGCAAACTTCTGATCGTGACACTTGGTCTCCAAGCCCAGGTGTGCATGCACATACACAAGCATACACAGAAGCACACGTGTGTACACACAGACCACCCTGCCATTCTAACTTTATTGCATTAGAGAAACATTTTGGCTTGAAGTTATGAACACTTTCTAACAATGAAACGAGCTACATAGTGACTTCCCCATCACTGGATACGTTTAAGAGAAGGCTGAACAGCTGTCTTATCGGGGATGTTGTAGAAGGGAATCATCCGTCACACAGGTGAGGAGTCCCCCCCCAACTCAGAGATTCCATGAGTCATTCGCACTTCTGGTGTTAAAGATTGGCAAATGACGAACAAGAAGCACTTAAGACCCAGCAGAGAGCTTTCCCACACCCAGGGCACGCGGGCATGCTCATACCTGGCAGGCGTAAGTGATGGCTTCTAACTGTAGTGCTGACAAGGACCCGCTGTCGGCTGCGGCGGTGGGCAAGGAGAGGGTGTACGTGATGTCAGGTGGAGGAACGCTGGAGAGAGTGCTCGTCTCAACCACCCGGTCTGGATGATGTTTGCCAATCTTAGCTGGAAGGAATACATGCCCAAGTCAGAAGAAACCGTGTGCGTTCTCTGCTGAAAGCACCAGCTTGTAGCATGGCCTTTCCTCTGCCCTCAACCAGGAGGTTCCAACTCCCTCCCCACTCAAGGAAAGAAGCAGAGGACAAAGTGGTATCTTGGAAAGCGCACAAGGGATCCCGAGCCAGAGGATGGGGCTGTCAAACGCAGGCTTGGCTACACAGTATCTGTGTGACTGAGGGCAAGATACGGCAGCTCTCTGGGCCTCAGTTTACTTATCTGTAACATGAACTAACTGAACTAGGGTTTCCTAGCTAAGACCCTTCTTTAAGTCTTATAGTCCTACCAAAGTGACAAACACTCCGGATTGGTGATTCAAAATAAACTAATTCTAGAAATGTTACTGCCATGGTTTTAGGTTCTTTCTACACTCCTGAGTTCCCCAAAACTCCCTTCAAGGTGCAGGAAGAGGGAGGAGGGGGGACACTGGAGGTGTGAGGAGGAGTATAAATTTAGCTGTGTGGGCCCCAACATCCATCAGCTGTGCTGCTAATGAGCTTTTAACAAGCTCCTACAGACTCCCTTGGGTGCTGGAGGCAGAGGATAAGAAGCAAGGAAAAGAGCCCTGGTTTTGGTATAAGAGACAGATGAGATCAGAGGGCCCAAAGACAGGGGCATGAGTCCTGCTTCTGCCACTTAGGAGCTGTGTGACCTAAAGCAAGCCTAAAGATGAACAGTGGATCCATATCTCACTGATAAAGGTAAGATGCATATCAAGTGGTTTGTGAATCAGAAGCAGACTTATTAGTTAGCACAACTCGGGCCAGACCTCCAGAACTGCCTCAGACTCCCACATCAGCCTCCCTTCCCCTCTCTGGCTCCTCCTGCCTTCCTCTGCTTCTGCTTTATATGTTTGCTGCATTTCCTTCTGTGTGTACACTGGTCCCCCACCCCTTCCTTCCCCGGGTAGGCTCTAAGCAGACTGAGGGCAGGCACGATTTCGTTGACATTTTTGGCTTAACAGAATGCCTGACACAAAGAAGATGACCTGGGCTTTCCAAAATAAGAGTCTATGGGGCCCTGCGAGGCTCCCAGCAGAGAGAATGAAAACCAAAGCAAGAGCGTCAAGAAGAGGGCCAGCCGTAGAGCCAAGTGCAGGCTCTGGGCTGCTCACATTTGGATGGGATGTAATCAGCGTAGGTTTCCGCATGGCCCAGCTCTTCTGCCTCCTCTTCATCCCCCTCATCATCATCCTCTGGCTGCGTCTGTGACTGGAAGAAAAGAAAGCCTTGAAGATGGCCAAATGGCATGGCCATGGGACTAGGAGGCAGGAACATAGATTTTCCAGCCTGTGTGGTTCTAGGCCACATCGCAACCCCCTGGGTTGAATGAGTGGTGCTAATCTCTAAAGTCCCTCCCAACTCTGCTATCTTGTGTCCTGAGGAACCTCCCAGTTCTGATATTCTCTGTGCTAGGGTCCCTCTTAGCTCTGAAATTCCATGGTCTAACTATTATAGCCATTCCCATTTCTAATATATTTCCAACTATCACACCCCATGTTCTAAGGTTCCTCCAAGCTCTGACGTTCTGAGACATGTTAAATCCCATTCAGATTTCCAACAGAAGGGGGACAATGAGAAGAAAAATTCACATCAATCCGGTATACTACCTGGATGCACTTCTACAATGGATAAGGAATGAGGTTGAGACTCTCTGCTTGAATCTTAATGAACTTTGGGTTGTCTCCCAGTAAGAGATAACTGAAAGTTGTCTGAAGCAGAACTGCCACCCAGGATGTTATAATCTTTTAGGACCGGACTTTCCTAAATGAAGTGTGTTCTCAGGAAATGGAACTGGTAGGGGAGGATCTGAATAGGGAGTTTTCCAAGGTGTGGGTACACACACCCCTCTTTTAAAAAAACATTTCTCATTTGTAAAACTCTATACTGGCAGAATGCCTTGGAACTGCGGGGAGGGAGGGTCAACGGAGGAAGGAAGATGGCGACTCACCTGGTAGCTCACAAGCAGTGGAGTGTTTGGGATAGCAGCAACTGAGTCATCCAGACCTAGAAACTGTCCTGCAGATGAGAACAGCTGGAAGAGAGCAGAAAACAAGCCATTCAGATAAAAGGTGCTTTGCAATCACCTGTGTCCCCTTATTTAACAACAACAGCTAAGGGCTGCTACGGCAAAGTGGGGGTTTGGGGCTGGCTCTGGAGACAAGAGACCAAGACCTCTGGGCAACAGGTCAGCCTAGGGGCTTCTCTGGAGAGGTTCTGAGGTTAAGGAGGCTGATCAGCGTGCCCCAATTTCCAAGAGTTACGTTGTGAAAAGCAGAGGAGTAGCTGATGTCTCACTCACATATTCCTAGTTTAGCAAAACATAAAGCAACTTATCATGAAAAGATTTCAAAGATGATACAGGGGAAGCCTCAGACAGCTCCATTCTGGTGTGCCTTTGCATTAACTACTTCTTTGGTGTCCTCCATATCACTAAAGCTTGCTGGGCCTCAGCAAGGCTTCTTTCTCTACAGAAAAGGAGGGATGGACCAGGTAATTGATAAGAGCTTTCCCAGGGCTGACATTCGGTGTCTTAAGGGCTCTGTCTATCCTCCTACCCAACCCCTCACTGAGGGTAGTCCATATTCTATGCTGAAATGCTCTTTCCAGCTCAGAGAACCAGAGGGTTTTTTT